>CAJNDT010005958.1:297500-400000 GCA_905221615.1 Symbiodinium sp. CCMP2592
CGCCGCTTCGTTCACAACAGACGAGCGGCGGGGCCTGCATCGCGGTTGCACATTTGGCATAGCACTGTCTGGGCCACAGTAGCCTCTGGATTGGTGGATGTGGGCTTGACCCTATAGAGACAGCTAAACTGTTGCGGGCTTGGCACGCTCGCAAAATTCGAGCTGTCCTGAACAAGCCAGCGCACCTGACACACATATCCACGGCTGACCTCTATGCCTCCCATGAGATCATGGACCCTGTCCGTAAGCTGCAGGCGCGACAGGCCAATCGTGTCAAGCGCTTAGGTGCTCGACGGCGGAAAACTCCTGCGGGGGGCATCTCTTTAACCCAGCGCGCGCTTCTCCAGGCGGAGGCACTCTCTACTAGTTATGCAGACGTTCTGCAGCAACTTTCTAAGGACACATCACAGCAGGAGGCCCCCCCGTCCTTCGTGTGCCCGACGTGTGCTCAGGCCTTCGACACTGAGGTCGGTCTTCGCACCCACCAGGCCCGCAAGCATCCAGGCTCGGTCATCAGATATGTCCCTCGAGGCTTCTCCCACACCCTCTCTGTAGGAGGGCTCCCCAAGTGTGCGGCCTGCAACAGGCAATTCCCTCAGATGAAGGGCTTAAAGGACCACTTGCTATCAGGTGCCTGCTCGGAGCCAGCTAGGCTACAGGAGCTGGATGACGCGGCGCACCCTCCCTTGGATTCGCAGCATCAGCCCAGATTGCATCCCAGGCAGCAGCGCTTGCATGACACTCTGACAACACACACGGCTGTGGAGCTCGGACGATCTGATGAGTCTCAGGACCTTATGTCACATTGCTTGCTGTGTGGGTTCTGGACCCCGGACAATACCAAGCTCAAGTCTCACATCCGGCAGGCCCACAAACCTGAATGGGCGGCTCATGGCGCTACAGCTGCAACTCAGAGCAGCAAATCAGGCCTGACCCTTGTCAAGGGCATGCCTTGCCCGTGCTGCCGCAAGCCTGTTACGGATAAGAGGCAGCATCCGGCACAATGTCCGATCCTTTTTCAGATTCTGTTTTATGACTTGGTTCATGCACTTTCCCGCTGCCAGGGCGGACCGTTACGCAGGTACATGCCAGCGGTTGGCACGACACAAGGCAACGCACCCACACGGGACGATACCACCGCTGTTGGAGCAACGCCCCAGACTCGCCAGGCAACGCCTGCAGGCCCCCTGCCACCGAAGTCAGGGACAGTAGAATCAAAGGACGGCGCGCTCGCTGCTCCTCGCTCGCTGCGCAACATCTCCAACTACTGCTATGTTACCTCAACGCTTTCGGCCCTGGTGCCGACGTGCATCTTGCTGGAGCACGGAGGGGCAAGCACCTCCCTCCATCAGGAAGTGGCTGATTCTGTCTCTGGTTCTCCTTTCACCCTGACTGCCTCTTTCACGCTTCGCCATCTTACTCCCACTTGGCGCTATGATGGCCAACAACAAGATGCTTCGGAGTTTCTAGTGGCCTTATTTGCAGGCATTACCGCCTTTCCGATTGCACGACCCTGGGAAGTCAGGGATGTAAACACTACTGAGGTCACCGATGCGGGAGGTCCGCTCGCTTTGCTGCCAGCTCCAACGACAGGTGGATCCCATGCACTTCAGGAGCTGCTCTCTCGGTGGTCTGGCCAGCCGGTGCACACCGCCTTTCGAGGGCAGCAACGACTGGTGGTTCTCACAGTGGCGCGATTTGTTGAAGGCCGCAAGCTCAGCTATGCTGTCACTGGTCTGCACCACCCCCTTCAGCTCTCGCAGTGGGCCCCGACGGGCTCCGTACAACTAGAGAAAGGATGGGTTCAGTCCTGTATCTTCCACATAGGTGACACCCCGCACAGTGGACATTATCTCTCCCTCTGGAGGAGCAACCCCGATCAACCTTGGCTCAGCACGGACGATGGTCGTCCGTCGGTTCAGGCCTCAGATTCAGATCTCAGGCAGGCACGCCACGGCTGCTATGTGCTGTTCGTGCGACTTGGTTCAATACCGCACACAGCGGAGGCTGGCCCTATGCCAGTCCAAGTTTCAGATGTTCAGTTTTGCTGCTCAAGTCGTACAGCTGACGTAGCTCCACTACTCAGCGTTTGTGTGCAATAGCGGCCTATACCTGTCATGCTAGTCGGGCAAGGCTGGCGCCTGTATGCCAGTCCAACAGATGTTCTTTGCTGCTCAACGCAGAACGTAGCTCCACTACTTTTGTGTGCTCGGAATGAGGGCAAGTTGTTTTAGCTCGGCTCGAGAAGGGGGGTTTGTCCGAGGCCTAAAAATCAAGGTTTTGCAACCCCCCATTCTCGGCTCGAGAATGGGGGGTTGTCCGAGGCCCCCAAGCCATTGCCGGCAAGCCTGGCCTCTGGAGGGGAGTGCGCCTCTTACGAATAAGGTTAGCCTTATTAGGCACAGTGTGCTTACCGCCCGGGTGTGCCACATCGTTCACCGATGCAATCTGCTTGCCCACAAAAGCGGAGCTGCCTCAGATAACAGCACTAGCAGCCGTTCCACATGCTCATCACCTTTGCGACCTTACGGCCCATCGCCTTTGATTGAGAGTGACCATGAGTGGGACGCCACGCAACAGGCACTCTGAGTGACGGTCCCGAGGGGGTACGGCTCATCAATCATCGGTCCGTGGACATGGGACGCCATAGTCCACACTGAGGGTGACGGAGGGTTTCTCACCCACGCCTGAGACGCATGAACCGGCTTTTGAGGTAGCTTGTAGGGTAGCTCTCTTCACGGTAGCCTGTTTCAGCGCTTTCAGGCCCAGGCCCTTAGCATTTCTGCTCTCAGACCTTTGTTCAGGTGCAAAGGCAGTCTCACACGCCCGCAATGAGCAGAGCCCGCTCGCTCAGCGTCCAATAAATTGTTGTTGTTGTTCTTGTTGTTCTTGTTGTTCTTGTTGTTCTTGTTCTTGTTCTTGTTCTTGTTCTTGTTCTTGTTCTTGTTCATGTTCTTCTTCTTATTATTATTCTTCTTATTATTATTCTTGTTGTTGTTGCTCATATCATTATTGTTATTATTGTTATTATTATTAATATTCGTATTATTATTATTATTATTATTATTATTATTATTATTATTAGTAGTAGTAGTAGTAGTAGTAGTACAAGTACAAGACTAGTAACAATAGAAAATAAGTATGGTAGTACAGTGGGCAGAAGAACTAGTAATCATGTCCCATCGATAATCATACTGTCTTACGCTCCAAAAGCCCCACTTCACGTTGTAAGGTTCCTCTATTTGCCCAACTTGCCTTTGTAGCCAAAGGGTAGTTTCCCCTAGCACCCCATAAACCTCCAACAAAGCCCCATAGAACCCTGTGTCAGGAGAGCCTCGAAGTTCCGACGGAGCCACTGCTATGTGCTTTTGGGGGCCTAGAAGTTGTGGACGAGGGTTGAGGGGGGTTTAGGGTTTAGGGGGTTTAGGGTTGAGGGTTGCAGGTTTAGCGTCTAGACGCAGGGCAACTTGGAAGCATCGTCTTCGAAGGATTTTGATATGGCTTTGTAGGTTCTGTAGCGGTGGTTTACAGGCGCGTTACAAAAGCTTGTAATGGGTTTAGAAGGGCTTCTGTAAGGTAAAGGCTTTATCGTCTTTTTTGGGGCTTTACAGGATACCATGGGCTGGTTTCCGAACTTAATAGGTTTCGAGGTCAGAATAAGAATAAGAGTACTTTGCAACATGGTTTTGTAGGGATGTATGTAGTTTTCAACTACCTCATGCCCGAGTGTAATGGTTTCCTGGTAGGCGAGTAAGTAACCTTTAACCTTTTTTGGGTAGTATAGTCCCTGTATAACCCCTATATGATACCCGACGCGCGCCGCTGGTTGGCTACGCCCTCCTCGTGGGCGGCGTGCGGGCAACTTCTGGGCTGCATTAATCACGTGCGTTTGTTGTCTACTGTTTCCTGCTTCCTACCTCGAGGTCAACGTGGCATACCCTGTCCACGGCAACATTTCGCTCTAATTGTGTCAATCTCCGAGTCAACCGCACCCAGCAGGCTAATCCATTCCCGGCTATGGCCGGAGCCCTTCGTACCTGGAGTCCGTATGCAGAAATCGACAAGCACACATGTACTCAAAACCGGAGGCGGAATCGCCAACCACACCTCGGCCACTTCGGCTCGAATCGGAAAGTTGGGGTCGGCCTCCAATGGCGGCTGTGCCCCTCCCCTTGTGTTCGTGTCCCTGTAACCTGTGCCGGGTGCGCCACAGAGGTTTTCGGTCAACCGTGTGGTCGTCGGTTGGTCACACGTGTCGTGTGGCTTTTTGGCTTTTGTAAGGTGTCTTGACCCTAAGTTGCCTTCGAGCGGACGACTGGTCTCCTCCGGGGGCGGTAGGAGGAACATGACACAGACTGGGAGAGGGGGCGACACAGGGACGGACACTCACAGACACTCACAACCAGTAAGATGCACTCGATACAGGCGGAAATACCGCCGACTACAACAGGCCATGGGGGAAATCTGGCCTCGAGCCATCGCAAACAGTCTCGGTTTACAACACGCAAGTTGGCCAAACTACGCAAACAACACAGGGCACGAAAGCAGGCACACACACTAGGCTTCATGTGACGTCTCAAGGCAAAACATGCATGCATGAAACGCTGTAACACCACTATGCGTATGGCCACATGGAATACCAGAGGTTTGGGAGCTATGGACAGCAAACAGGACCAGGAGCTGAAATGCAAAGCCTTCCTTGCTCGGATGGACGCACAACAGTGGGATGTCATATGTCTCACTGACCTTAAATACCCGGAAGATGGCACACGAGAGTATCGATACAACGGGCGGGATTGGTTCATTTGTCACCTGTCCCATCTGTCAGGAGGAATTTAGAACAGGGGATCTTGCCCAGCATCAGCCGATTTGCCGGGGACCGGGCGACGCCAATAAGACATGTCAATATTGCGGTAAGGTGCTGGGCACGGTCCAGTCGCGTAAGAATCATGAGCGCTACTCTCATGCGGAGGAAGCGCTAAGGGACGGGCTGATTGGAAAGCTCTCCAAGAAGAGGTCAGGAGCGCCATGCAGAAGCGGCTGAACAGACAGATAGGATCGCTGCCAACTAGGGTTTTAGATCACGCGTTGTTCGCATGGCTGTCATGAGACCACAGCAATCTCACGCCACATCGCGGAGCTCCTTTTGGGTTGCAGCTTTAGCTTTGCCGGCCTCCGCCTTCGTGACAGTGATGCCAGATGGCGCCGATCGGAAGCGAAAGCTGGACGAGCTGTCGCAGCAAGTTAAGGAACTCCAGGAACACCGGGGGGAGACTGACCAGCGCCTCAACAAGCTGGAACTACAAGCAGAGAGGGAGACGGCCTACAGACACCTTCGTGGAGGGGTCTGTGGCTCTTGCTGACTTGTTTCAACGGGTGGAGGCGGGGACGCTCCCCCGTAGCCAGCTGCGCTCCTCCGCCGCTACCGCCTTGGTGGGGGAAGTGTCAGCTACCTTGGCCCGCGCCCAGGACGAGACGGAGCTGCAGCGACTCGCAGGCGACCTCAGTAAAAGTAAACGGGGCGTGCCCACCCGGCAGGCCCGAGTCGCGGCTCGGGAGGCTTTTGCTGCACTGGCCGACTTGGGCCTGCTGGAGTGGGTACAGCCAGCGGGACGTGGTTGGAACCTGCGGCTCCAGAACGGGGAGCCAAGCAGACTTCTGTTCGAAGGAGTGCGCAAGGAACTCAACTGGGTCCTCTTCGTCCTGGGAAAGACAGGGGACGGTAACACCCCGAGTTGCGTACAGCTCTTCCCGGATCGAGGCCCTGCTACGAGGCGACATGAGAAAGGAAGGAAGGGTGGGGGGAAAAACAAGGGGGCCAAAGGAGGTAAGGGAAAAGGGAAAGCTGACACTGGCGGGGGACGAGGGGGCGGTGGCGGCGGCGAGCAGTCCTCGGCGTCGCGACCGTGAGGCGGGGTTTTGGACAGTCGTGTTTAGACCACCTTTCACACACAGCAGGCAAACTGCGAACCTCATTTCAGACACGTATGAACTGGCGGTGTACCCTAGAAACGGAATCTACTCATACCCTCAACAAGCTGGCCTGAGTGTATCGTCATGGGTTGTTTTTTCGTGATATTCTCGCGCTTGGGCTAAGCCACGGGCCGAACCCACAGTGAGGATCCTCCTATCGGGAGACCTCAAAGTCCGAGTAGTCCCTACGTGGGACCACCCATCCAGTCTTGCGAGAATATTTAACAGTTTGCTTCAACAGTTATACGCCCCCAACCCCCTCCCAGCAGTAGGATCGGTTAAGCCCCCTTTTGGAGGTACCATGTTTTTATCCTGTCCTAATCTGCGTCTCGAAGGCCGCCGCGCCCAATGTCGTGGTACACCCGGTGGCGTTGAACAGTGAAGGGGCTAGCTCCGGCGCGAACTTCTTCTATGATACCCGACAAGTAGGGTTTAGGCTTCGAGACACTAACCCAAAAGGTTGGCAGAAGAAGTAGAGAAGAAGCGCGGTGAAGTTGATATGGGGGTGGGCAGGATGAAAGACAGAAAGAGCCATAAAAACTGCTGGAGAAAGTATGCAACGAACAACTTACCCAAACCCTAAACCCTGGGCATCAAAGTTCACGCCGTTCCGTGCATGGGCTGCCAGCAGGCAGACCGAGGGATTTCCGAAGCATTCCAAAGGCATCGTTCGAGACCAGACAAGGGGTCGTCGTTTCTTCCAACTCACCTGCAACGGACACAATCCTAAACCCCTGAACCTTAAAAGCTTCAAACCTACACCCACCCTAAACCCTAAAGCCTAAACCCTAAACCCTTACACCCGAAACCCTAAACCCGGGGCAGCCGACACCGAACCTGCAAGGGAAGCAGGGCGAATGTTGAAGCCTGACAAGGAAAACGCTTGATGCTGTTCGGGTTCTGAATCTGCTAATGTACACGAGGTATAGATTCGGGAAAATTTCGAATTTCCATCGCTTCTTTAATACAGAGCTCTGATTATGAAACAGCTTCGGGGACTGTTGAAATCGACACCTAGTGTGAGATCCCTCCCCTATGCCCAAGATCGGGCATCAAACAGGGTTCTTGGGTCCAAGGTCGGAGGTTCCCGACCAGACCCTGGAGCCGTACTTATGTATAACGATTATTTGAAACTTGGAGAAAAAGGAAACGAAGCCCTTGGGGGGCCTTTGAAAACCATGGTTGGGGGACCTGCTATTGGGCAGGTCCAGAACCACTGGAACCCGTTCATAGTCTTTAATCCCGAGCAACTAGGGTTTCTTTAGGGTCCTTGTAAAACTGTAAAGAGATTCCTCATAGAACCCTGAAGAAAAGAACCTTGAAACCCCTTAAGTGCCGTCCCCTCTACAAAGCCGTCTAAAGCTGTCCAGAATCAAACAAGCAAGATCAATCGTGCCTGTAAGCTTGTAAACTGCCACAAAACCCCTGCAAAAAAGGCCTAGGCACCCCATACAGAGCCTTGTAGACCGCCCTGAACCCTAAACCCGAAAGCCCAAAAACCCTAAAAACCGGGCCGCTTATGAAAGGAGCTGCAGCGTCCCATCGTCTTGATGTCCCTAGAGACGCCGGAAAAGGCGGACTTGAACTCACCGGAGGCCCGGGGGAGAGATCCTCCCGATCGCTAATTTTCAGGGCTTTGGGTTTAGGGTAGGGGATTTAGGGGTTTGGGACTTAAGGTATAGGGTTGAGGGGCTTAGAGTTTAGGGTATAGGATTTAGAGGTTAGGGTTTAGGGTTTAGGAGAGCTGCCTGGGTTGCTTTAAGGCTTACAGGCTGCCTTTTTATTCTTTTTTTCTGTAATAGCTCTGCAAGGGCCCCTTGAAGGCATATTACCTTAGGAGGGAGACCCCAGCGTGATAACGCGTTCATTCGGGGTTTAGGTGTTATCGGGGTTAGGGTTTTGGAGCTTGAAGGTTTGGAATATTAGGTAACAGTTCCCAGGGACTTGTGCCATGTTCTGCCACAACAATTCCATAAGAAGTCGCTTGGTTCGGGTCATACATCTCCCGGCGTGTATGGGTGCGGTTCGGGCTTCTTTTTGTGCAGACGCCTGTCGTTTCATAGGGTTTAGATCGGGGAGAAGGGTTTAAGGTTCTGGCATGGCAGTGTGTTTTGGGTTGAGGGATTGGGGTTCAGGGGTTCAGAGTTTAGTGGCCCTAATCGCTAAACCCTAAACAGAGTTCCCGCCCACTACGTCGGGGAAACTTCAACGCTGCTTTTGGGACTTTAAGTCACGGCGCGCCGGCTCTGAGCCACGCCTAAGCCCTAAACCTTACACACCCTTTTCAGAGATCGCTATATGAGTTCAGCTCAGCATTATGATTCTGAGCAGATGGTCCCAGGTGTCCAAGGAAGCGCAGGGGGGGTTGCGTAATGTAGAGGGCTGAACACACAGCAACAGTGTCCCGTTGTTTAGTACTAGTATTATAGTGTTTAGGGTTTCGAGGTCTGAAAACTTGGCGCCAGTGTCCCGTTCAAAGTACATAAGAAATCATAGCCCCATACTGGCTTTGCAACTGGCATGCTAGCCTTGTTCCGGCCCTCTAAACCGTAAACCCCAAGCCCGAAACCCGAAGCCCTGAACCCTTCGTCCCCAGGCGCCAAGAGGGAATCTTCAGGTAGGTAGGTGTCAAAATGTTGGTCCCTTTTTGGGTACCCTAAATATTGGGTGCCGTATTAAGGACTAGGACCCAAAAAGGGACCCTAATATTGACAACAACCCAGGTAGTTGTACATCGATCGGTGCGGGTTCAGCGTTTAGGCAGCTTCCAAGCGAACCCCCATCACGGTCTGACTGTGCAGGTGACACCCAGAGAAGCACCGATGGAGATGAGTGGGCCACGCACAGAGGCTTTGGGATTTACCTGCTATTACTTTAGCCATCGCCAAAACTAGAATAGAGCTTTGAGCTGTGGTATTGTACAGCTCCATACGGCCTGCAAGCGGGTATTCAAAAAAATCCTGACTCAAAAGCCTAAACCTTCTACTAATGATTCAGATCCCTAGGTGAGACCTGACGGCGCACGGCTTATGCCGCTCTTAGAGGCACAGGCCCTGCCTTCGCGAAGGTGTTGGGCTATGATCCGTTTACTGAACAAGGTTTGGAGACGTGGAAGCAGGAGTGCCAGCAGAGAGGGCCGAATTGTCGACCTCAGTTTTCGGACTACCTTGTCCGTTCTGCTAGTGCCTTTCGGCCTCCCTATTACGTGGGCGGCTATGCATGGCCCAGTGAGTGGATTGCTGCTGCTGAAGACCAGTGGTCCGACACTGTGAGCAGGTTTCACGGAAACACCGAGGACGAGAGCTCCCGTCATGAGGACGCCGCGTCTGCTTGGTTGGACGGTGTGAGCCAGTCGAGCGTGTCGTCAGAGTCCCATTCATCCTGTTCGGTCTACCCACCAACCCAACGGGAGGCCGTAGCGGCTAGACCGCCCATCCTAATCCGGATTGGGAAGAGGAGACTCTCTCAGCTCAGGGGTATCGAGCCCTTAGTCAGATTTTTTGAGGATACCGTCTCTGGCATCCTGCAGAAGACCCAGAAACGCCAGGCCCCGTCCTGAGACTCCAATACTCCCTTAATTAAGGAATATTCCTTAAATCATATTAGGGATCCTACTATAGTCTAAGGAATATTCCTTAATTGAGGGATATTGGAGTCTCTGGGTGTCCTGCATGGATGTGGTGTTGGGCTGAGGGAGGCCGTGCCGCAGTTCGACTGGCAAGTCGCCGTTCTGCGAGCGGAAGACTTTGGGACGCCGCTGGGTGAGGCCCAGGGAGCGCCCAATACCCCTCAAGTAAGGAATATACCCTAAACTAAAAGGGGATTCATATTATGCTTTAAGCTATATTCCTTAATTAAGGGGTATTGGGCTCTCTGGGGGCCTCTAGAGGCATTCTTGACCGAAAGGTTGCTGCACATCTTGCAGCTGTTGAGAGCCTGTTTTAGCTTATACGCCGCTGGCGCCACGAGGGAAACTTACTAAACCTGATAAGCCCTAAACCCTAAACCCCCATCAGGGATAGACCCTAAACCCTAAACCCTAATCAGGGATAGATCTTAAACCCTAAACCCTAATCAGAGATAAGCCCGGAAGCCTTATCAGAGATAAAATAAACCCGTACCCTAAACCCTAAACCCTAAACTATAAACCCTAACCCCTAATCAGAAGCGCTGCAATCTCTGGCAGACGGAAGACTGACAACGTGCCCCAAAGCACGATGGCACTCTTCTGTCTGGTTCTTAGTAGGGAATTAGGCTCCTTTAAAGGGGTCTATAGGGCTTACCATAAGGGATACTACAAGGGTACTATACTGTCTGGTTCTTCGTAGGGAATGGGGGTCGTCCCTCTAAAGGGGTCTTTTTGTAGGGGTTCTGTATGGGTTCTATTAGGGGTCTTACGGTTTCTACAGTCCCTGTCTGGTTCTTAGTAGGGAATGGGGGAATGCATTATGGGGTCTACTAATGGGGACTATATAGGGACTACTAGGACCCACTCCACCATTCCCTACTAAGCACCAGGGACTCTTCGGGATAGTCTCCGCTAGTTCTGCTTTGGCTCGTCTGCTTTGGCTCGACCATTTTTTAGGATCCGAGAAGGCAATCTAAGGAAGGGAGTATAGGTAGAGCAAGCCTGGCCCCACCCGGCCTAAGCCCGAAACCCACGGTTTAGGTGTTTAGGGTATGGGGTTTAGGGGGGAATATCCGTAAACACTACCCCTAAACCCTAAACCCTAAACGATAAACCACTAAACTCCTAAACCCTAAATTCCTAAAGCCCTAAACCGGGTCAGGACGCGGAGTACCAAACGCATTTTCACCCAAAGAGGCCGAAGACCCTTCCAAGCCGAAAACTCTTTAAACAGGGTTTAGGGTTTGGGGATTTCGAGTTTGGGGTTTAGAGTTTAGGGTTTTGGGGTTTCAGGGTTTGGGGTTCAGAGTTTGGGGATGTTTGGGGCAGAGTGTGACGGTTTCAAAAACAACTGTGCGTATGAATGGACAGTATTGGGTCTTGTTCACATGGAAACAGTCGTCCAAAGCTTGGGTTTATGCTTTGTGTTTTGCGTGCCTGGTCCACCCTAGACCCCACACCCTAAACCGTAAACCCTAAACCCCAAACCCTATAGACTATGAACCCTGGTTTCTGGTTCCGCTATTCAGATTCAGAAACACGTCACGGAAGAGGCCTCGGTGCAGCATGCCAGCGGGCAGATGCAGCAGGGAGAGATGACGATGGAGATGCTCCCGGCACCCATTGAGGCTGGCAGGGCTTCTTTCATAGGGCTTAGGGTTTCGGATCCTTCGGGGGTTAGGGGGAGGGGGGTAGGGGGCCTTAATACCCCAGAATAAGGACTTCGCAGGGCTTCTTGGGGAAGTTTCCGAAAGTGTAAGGGGTGCCTGATTCTGGGGTCCTTATAACCTATACGTCCCTATGACTTGTTGCAACTAGGGTTTAGGGTTTAGGGTTCAGGGTTTAGGGTTTAGGGTTGGGATCATGGAGCTAAGGGGCCAGATGTTGGCACTTTGGGTTTTGTGTCTCCGTTTACAGTAGGCTTCAAAGTGACACGCACAATCCAGCTGCAAAGCCCCTGAGCTCTAAACCCTCAACCCGCGTGCCTCGAAACTTCGCGTCTGTCTTGAACGGAAGAACCGAGAGCAAATACACACATGGTTGAGGGTTCAGGGTTAAGCGTGCACAAACACAGGAGCCCCACAGGTTCGGTTCTCTACCCGAAGATCCCAATCCTGATGGGACCCCGTCGTTGACCCCTGATTGATAAACTCCGTTGTGCTAAGTCTGCTAAGTGCCTTAACAATACGCAACCTCAAAATTGTATATAGGGTCCCTAAGAAGCGTTTTATCAATCAGGTGTCTAGATAAACCCGATTGAATCTTCAGTGCCACACACCTCGCAGCCACTGTCATGCCTCAGCAGCAAACCGTGGAGAATTGGGGCATCCTGTTTCCGATTTGGAGTTTCCGAAAAATAGGGTAACGTATGTTGGGGTTCGTATAATAAGGATCTTAAGTCTTAGGGTCTCGAACCTACACCGTGTAGGGTTATCACTAACCGGTAGGAAATGGGAGTTTGCGAAAATAGGGGACCCTAATCAAGTACCCTAAATTAGTAGGCCCTAAACCCTGGACCCAGTGGTACACCCGTTCCCAGAGAGCGCCCAATACCCCTTAATTGAGGAATATACCCTAAACTATAAGGGGATGCATATCATGATTTAAGCTATATATCTTAATTAAGGGCTATTGGGCTCTCTGGGTTCTTGGGAGGAGCCCCCTCAGCAACCCGAGGAGCAGGCACCGGCCTGGTTTACAGGTGGTTTTGTCGGCGCAGGGTTGTAGGATTTCGGTGTTATTGTGCAACTATGACGGAAACCCTGCCTAAACCCTAAAACCCTAAACCCCAAACCCTAAAACCCTAAACCCTAAAGCCCTGAACCCTAAAGCCCTAACAACCTAAGGCCGCCGGATTGAACTTGCATCGAGATTAGGGCTTCGGGCTCAGGGCTAAAGGTTTATTTTGCAGGGTTTAGGGTTTAGGGTGTAGGGTTTGGAGTTTAGGGTTTTGGGTTTGGGGTTTGGAGGTTAGGGTTTTGGGTTTAGGGTTTGGGGTTTAGAGTTTGGAGTTTAGGGTTTAGCGGTTCGAGTGTAGGGTTTAGGGTTAACACATCATGCTGCAGCTGGTACAAACCCTAAACTTTTGGGTCTTCTTCTATGCCTTGAGTGCTAGGCTGCACCTTAAGGTCTAATCCCTCCGTAACTCCCTAAACCCCCAAATGACAAACCTCACATGTCTTGGTATCTCCAAAATATAGGGCGAGCTTCCACAAATATTCCTCAAGTAAAGGGAGCCCCCAAATCCTAACGCCAAGGGCAACGGGTCTCTGAGGAAGCTTGCACAGCTTCTAGCCCAAGTGCGCGGTCGCATGCCGCTCAATTCTGCTTGAAACTTAAGTTCGCCAGCCTGGCCACAGATAGTATGGAGGCATTAGTACTGATGCCCCTTTAGCTTCGACACACCTTTAAACTAAGATACCGCTCCCTACACTGATCGTGTTTTTCATGTTGCAGCGGCTGGAATCCGGACCCCGTGGAGGACCTGGAAAGTAGAAGCCCTAATTTGGGATTTTGCGCCTCAGGGGTACTTTGCAGGAAAACGGTATCAAATTTTCTAGATCTTCCCGGACGTTTAGGAGAGTTCTCGATGGGAAGTAAGTCTGATCCAGCCAAGAAAGGCAGAGGAGCCAACCCTCTTTAGCCCCGAAGAAGTATGAGAAGCCCCTGCGAATGCAGGAGCAGCGCATCTGTACCTATAGTACCCTTATGTAACCTTATAGTAAGATTAGAGTGCCCTTCGCATGGTAAGGCGAAGGAGAGGCTGAGTCAGAATGGGTACCGAAAAATTCTGGAGAGCGTGAGCCTCCAGAGGAAGATCTAGGAAGCGCTGAAACCCTAACCTCTAAACCTTGAATGAACCCTAAAGGTCCAAAGGACCCAAATAATGAGGTAGTTGGGTGTAGGATCGGAGCGGCTATTAGTCTAAGGCTTAGGGCTCGAGATCCAGAGCCTTGAGCCCCTCCATCCTTACATCCTCAACACCAAATAATAGGGTTTAGGGGTTTAGGGTTTAGGGTTTAGGGGTTTAGGGTTTAGGAAATAATAGGGTTTAGGGGTTTAGGGTTTAGGGTTTAGGGGTTTAGGGGTTTAGGGTTTAGGGTTTAGGGGCTGTGCAAAAACTGGAAATTGCCTCTTAATGAACTAGGATGCCCAGTAGTACTCTTATTCCCTGTTTGTCGTCCTAGATTCCTTATAATACAGTTACCCAATACCAAAAAAGGGGCCCTTTGTATTCCTCGGTTACTGGGCATCCTAGTGGGGATGCAGGAGAACTTGGTATAAGATCCACTACTGGCAAAAAATCCCCTATGACTCTGGGGTCAGATCATAGAGCAAGCGTTGCCAAACAGCTGACCTTTCTGCGGGGTTTAGGTTTTGCTTTATGACTTATCCGCAATGCCCTGTAGGATCGTCACCCCAAAGCCACCATGGCGAATGATACATCACAAGCCCGATATCCCCAGCGAAAGTATGCTAAACTAGAGCCCTACATGTTCTTCATCCTATGCCCTAACTGCAGCATTCAACAGACAGACTGAACTTTAGTCACAGGTCGAGGCCATCAACCTTACCTTCGGAAAATCCAAAACTCTTGGGGTTTAGGTTTCAGGGTTTAGGGCCTAAGAGTTTAAGGTCTAAGTAACGCCCCTGCCAAAATACACTCCCTCTTCAAGGGCCTGATCTTGGATCCCTGTTGAAATTCCTGCTAAAGCCTTCACAAGCCCTCCACTCTCAGCGCTATGCACCCTAAACCCTAACCAACCTCAAGCCCTAAACCCTTATCAACCCTAATCAACCCAAAGTCCTGAACCCTAAACCCTACCCTAAGGGTCCGAGTACCTAATGATCATATAGTCTCTCAAATGGTCACCTACATAACTACAATCCGAAACCCAAGAACCACAATATTGGGTCCTTTGGACCCTTAGGGCTAAACCCCTGAACCCTAAACCCTAAATCCTAAACCCTAAACCCTGTAAATCCCAAATCCTAAACCTTAAACCCTAAACCCGCCTCAACCTTCAGCTCTAAACCTTACACCACGCATCATGCAGGCTCCCGCGTTGCCACCGCCAGCGACAGCAACGCTGACGCTGCCGTCACCACCGACTTCAAAGAAGGCTGTTGTAAAGGACTATCAGTTCAGGGGTACTATCAGCCGATATAAAGCGGCGCTATAAGGAGGACTTCTTGGTTGCCGCAGGCATGGCTCCATTTGACCTCAGAGAGGCCTTTATTTGCAACATAGGCTTTGGGTGCGGCTTTGAAAGCCTGGAGTGTCACGATTTGATCGACATAGAATCCTCCCGCTCAGTTGCTTTTTGCTTGCTTCCTTACTGAGTTGTATCCTATCTTCATGCTACCACCACCACCTACTGCTGCACTACTAGTACTACCACTCCACTACCACTACCACTGCCACTACTACTACTACTGCTACTACTACTACTACTGCTACTACTACTACTACTACTACTACTACCACTACTGCCCACTACTACTACTACTACTACTACTACTACTACTACTACTACTACTACTTTACTACTACTACTACTACTACTACTACTACTACTACTACTACTACTACTACTACTACTACTACTACTACTACTACTACTACTACTACTACTACTACTACGACTACTACTACTACGACTACGACTACTACTACTACTACTACTACTACTACTACTACTACTACTACTACTACTACTACTACTACTACTACTACTACCGCTGCTGCCACTACTCTGGCTGCTACTACTTCGTTGTGGCATTTACTCCTCTGGTCGTCGAAGTCGGCTCGGTAGCTGTGGCCCGCAGCAGTAGCAGCACCGTGGTTTTGCAGTTTAAGGTTTTGGGGGTCGAGGGTTTAGATTACTAGAAATGCGACACGGGATTACAATCATCATGTCGGTCGTCCTTGCCGTCGTCCTGCCCTTCTTCGTCACGGCATCGAAGATCATCGGCAGTTTGCCACCACCACCATCATCAGCAGCCATAGCTGCACATTCACTCACTCTTGAGTAGATCGCCGTGCGTTCCGAGTTTTATACGTAATGTCAGGCGGTTCCCGCATCTCGAAGCCAAAAAGTTGCCGACAAGCCAATCTAAACCTCAAAGCCCTGAACGCTAAACACTGCCAGTCAACGCCCGAGGGTGCTCGAAGTGCTGCGGCCGTGACGACCTTAATATAATGATACACTTGCAGTAGGGTTTGAGGTATGTTATTCCAGCATAGTGATGATTTGGAGCACTCGGAAAAGTATCAGCAACCATAAGGCTCAAAATAGCCCAGGAGCCGCATATACTATGGTCTTTGGGCCCAAAGGCCTTAAAATGTGAGTCCTTAGAGCCTAAAGGGAACTCCAGAAAGTTGGAATATGGATTAATGGTAGATCCTAGGATCTATAATTTACCTTAAAGGGGTTACGATAATGATATTCCAACTTTCTGGCTTCTACTGTAAACCCTAATTAGGCCCTAAACCCTAAACCCCCGGGTTCAGGCGCCTTTATCCAGCCCCGTGCGAGGTCATGTCGGCGACTCCGAGCCCTATGTCGGCTCGGGCCTTTGCCCTTGGTGTTCATGGTTTAGGGTTTTGGGGGGGTTTAGGGTTTTGGGGCTTAGGGTTTAGGGTTTTGGGGTTTAGGGTTTTGTGGCTTAGGGTTTAGGGTTTAGGGTTTTGGGGTTTAGGGTTTTGGGGCTTAGGGTTTAGGGTTTTGGGGTTTAGGGTTTTGTGGCTTAGGGTTTAGGGTTTTGGGGTTTAGGGTTTTGGGGCTTAGGGTTTAGGGTTTTGGGGTTTAGGGTTTTGGGGCTTAGGGTTTAGGGTTTTGGGGTTTAGGGTTTGGGTTTTGGGGTTCAGGGTTTGGGTTTTGGGGTTTAGGGTGAGTCTGCAATCGATACTAGTACCACCTGCTTTGCGCATTGACTGTGAATTTTTCTGATACCTATACCTAAATCCTAAACCGCAAACCCTATACCCGGCCCCAAGCCCTATACCCTAAACCCTACAGCCCAGACGCCAAGAGCGAGTCTTGGGGCCTGGAGTTATGGGGGGGGGGGGGGGGGGGCGTGCAATTCGTTAATCGAAGACCCGGCGGACGATTTAGGGTTTAGGGTTTTGGGGTTTAGGGTTTAGGCGAATTAGGGTATAGGGTTTAGGGTGACTACACGTGAAGCTATCTGAAGCGAAACCCTAAACTGGGGCCCTTATACCGCCTTGACAGAAAAGCACGAGCTCTCTATCGAAACCCATGGCGCGTTGTAGAAATTTTCTAGGGAGCCCTCAGGTGACCTATGCCTATGCTCATGAATAAACAGCGGTTTAGGGTTTAGGGTTTAGGGGTTTAGGGGTTTAGGGTTTAGGCGGGTTAAAGAGCGGCCGGAAAGTTTTTCGCCTAGTCTGATTACCTGCTTAGAACCTTGTGATGTGCCCTGCATCATGGGATCTGAGCCAGTGAGAAAAACTCGTCTCGACCCCGGGTGGCCCCAAGTAAGTAATGTCAGTCCAGACTTGAAGGTTCATGTTCAGTTGAACAGTTATTCAAAGTAGGGTTCTAACTAGGTAACAACTGTAGTTATAACAGATAAAAAGGACTTACATGTCCACTTACAACTCCACATGAACCTCCAAGTACAACCCTGAAGCCTGAAAACCCGAGCCCCAAGCACGTCAGCACTACTAGAAGTTCAAGCTTCCCGAGCCTGAAAGTAACCCCCAGGACTCCGAGGCGTCTTCCTGCATTCCATGGTTTTTCTCGAAATATGAGGTCCATCTTGGAGCTCCTTTACTTTGTCATAGTTGGGTAACATTTTACATTTTTATGGCTACTTGAACCCAATAAGAAACAAAAATGCACATTTTGATTCCTATCCCAACAATGAGCTAGTTTAGAAGAGCCTGCAGTACCTTACCTATCTTGCTGAACTGCCATCTTTTCCCCTTGTCTCAAAGCTCGCATGTCAAACCCACGACCCCAAACATGGAACCCTAAACCTTCAACCCTTAACCGAGCCTTGACCTGAAACCCCAACCCTCAAACCCTTAACCCCTAAGTCCACCCTGAGCCCTATAGATCCCTTAACAGGAGCGCTTATAGACCCTTAAACCTAAGCACCTATTGATCCTTAAAGCTGACACCCTTCACCTTTTCGTCTTTCCCTCCGAGCCTTCCAGCGGAGGGCAGAAGCGCCAAAAGTCGTCGGCAGGAGTTGACGCAGCAGGCAGGGCCAGCACGGCTCAAGATGGGAGCCTACCTATGGAATAAGGTTTCTAGGGTTTAGGGCTTTAGGGGGTTGAGGTTTTAGGGGTTTGGGGTTTAGGGTTTTAGGGGTTTACCTATAGTCTCCATTGTAGTTCCTTTTTGGGTCTAGGAGTCTACCTACAAGGGTTTCTTTAAAGGGAAGTATAAGGGTTCCTTTGAAGGGGTTTAGAAGTTAGGGATAAGGGTACTACCTATAGTCTCCATTCTAGTTCCTTTTTGGGGTTACCTTTTAGGATCCTTAATCGAGAGTTGGTTAAACCAAAAAAAGAACTACAATGGAGACTATAGGTAAGATACGGCATGT
The DNA here is from genome assembly GCA_905221615.1 of Symbiodinium sp. CCMP2592. Classification (NCBI taxonomy): domain Eukaryota; class Dinophyceae; order Suessiales; family Symbiodiniaceae; genus Symbiodinium; species Symbiodinium sp. CCMP2592. The sequence continues at coordinate 315,679 of CAJNDT010005958.1, forward strand.
AGGATTCATGATGACATTTCTTGGGGTTTTGTGGGTTAGGTTTGGGGGCTTCTACGGCCCTAAACCCTAAACCCTAAACCCTAAACCTTAAACCTACGGTCGAGGGCTTCGGAGTTTAGGGTTTAGGGCTTATCAGACTTGGGGTTCTCTGGGGTTTAGGGGTTCAGGGGTTTAGGGGTTTGGGGGTTCAGGGGTTCAGGGGTTCAGGGGTTTAGGGGTTTCGGGTTTAGGGGTTCTCTGGGGTTTTCTGCAGTAGGTGTCCTGCCAGGGCTAGTCTATCCAGTTGTTTTGGGGGTTCCCTGGCTCTTTAGCTCCTTATTTAATAAGGATTATCATCATCCCTGGCTCCTTAGCTCCCATAATATCAGTGGTTAGGAGTCTAGCATACTACAGTTCAGGTTCGGAACTTCCCACGCACCCGAAGAAACTCTCGGAGGCTGGTTTTAAGTAGTTGCTTGAAAGAGTTGTAGCAACACAGCCTGCATATGGCTTTGATATTAATGGATGTTTATCATTGGAATTTATAGCTTTTTTTGGGATGAGGATTTATTAGCCTAGAACACCTTCTGGCCCCTATATTCTCATATTAGTTTTTGCAAAATGCTTCTTTGTTAGAGTCCAGCGGGCAGGCCAGGGGTGCTGCTTTGCATGCGGGGCTATCGTCTGTCGAAAGGCAGAAAGATAGTCGGAATAATATTCAACAGCATACATAATGAACCCAAACACCATTCCACATATTGAGGCCTTTATGTTACAGCCCGCATAACACAGAAACCACAGATGGTAGGAGAGAGACCGAGATGTTCTCTCCAAGTTGCGAAGCATACCTCTGTTAGGGTTTAGGGTTTAGGGTTTAGGGTCAAAATCCGTAACGACATCGAGTTTGATAGTGCGAGAGTAGAGGTGCCCTGAAAGGCAGCAGCCTTGTTAGCAGCAATTGCAGAAGACTCAGGCAGTCATTGCAACTTTAAGATATTTGCATTTCGAGCCTCGTGCGGCGATGACGGACCCAAATGCCGTCTGTGGCGAGCGGCGGCGCGGATGATGCTGCGGTGCAGCAGCAGGTTGAGGAGCTCAAAGAAGTCCTGGCTCCGCGCTAGAGACAGATTCGGTACCTGGATCATGGAGAGTTTAGCATTGCCGTCAGCGCTTTGAAGACGGACCTCGCTCAGAGGTGTCTGAAGGTGGCGCTCGGCACTGAGCAAAGGTGCCAGTGACGTCCTCCAGAACTTCAGGACGAAGCACCCTCAACCCTAAGCCTTAAATTCGTGTATACACCCGAAACTCTTAACCCCAAGCCGCCAACCCCAAACACCCGGACATCCCAATGCCTCCACAGCACCTTAACCTCTACAGCCCCAAGGACTAAACCGCCAAAGTCCTCACTTCGCGCCCTCACCTCGCGGCCTCGCGCACTTGTGTCATTGTCAAGTCCGTTCTGCAAAGAGCCCCAACCCTGACCACCCTGGTTTAGGGTTTAGGGTTGATGAGGAGCTACAACACACACACACACACAACCCCACAAGCTTACTCCAAGCAACCCAAAACACACTCTTAGCACCCCTAGACCGGACAAAGTCCTATCCTCACCCATTATAACCCTACAAAATACACCCAAAAACTGGCCATCCGTACCAACGCGCAGTTCAAGCTAAGCTCCCTCTTTTGCCTCTTTTGGCCCAGGCCGAGGCAGATCCACATCTCGCGGATCTCGTCAAAGCCTCGGAGAACCGATTCCGGGCCAGGCGCGGCTTTGAGGCTTAGGGTTAAGGTTTAGGCGGCTTAGGGTTTAGGGTTTAGGCGGTTTGGGGTTTAGGCGGTTTAGGGTTTAGGGGTTTAGGGTTTAGGGGTTTAGGTTTAGGGTGTAAAGTCCTGGAAAGGGTAGATGTACCACTTTGTTAGGGTCATATCCTCTTTCGAAAGGTGCATGGGTTGCTCCAGCTTGCACTTACAAGGGTTACAAGGGTTTCGGGTTATTTGGGTTATTTTGGATCATAAGGGCTGTAAGGGTTTATGGTTGTGGACTAGGCTAGGCTTTCTTTGAGGGTTGTAAGATTGCAGGAGTTTCGGGTCTAGAGTTGTAGGGATTACTATACAGGTTGTGACGGCTTCGTGTTTAGGGTTACATTGGTTACTATAAGGGTTTAGCTTTATGGGGTTACTACAAGCGTTTTAAGGGTTTTGTTGTTTAGCACCTCGGGTTTACAGGGGTTACGAGAAGGGTCTAAGGGTTTCTTGACGAGGCCCTTAAAGTTGGACCCATACTTGCAGGGTCGGGGGACTTAGTAAGTAGGTAGTAAGTAGACTTCTAAGTACCCTAAAAGGGACCCTAATTGGGGCTATGGTACTTATTATAAGTCCTTAAAATAACCAGTTGTAACTAAGTCCCCCGACCCTCCAAGTAGGTTTGGCACGGTCGGGGTTTATCAGGGCAACTCCCCTACAGGGCTCTTCCCTGCTTCCTTGAAAAGGGATCTCGGATGAGGGCGGCTTTCTGAGGTGTACGTTTATACTAGAAGCTACTATATCACTTATAAGGGTTGCTGCAAGGGCTACTATACGGATTAGTTCGAGCTTATAGTGGTGTGACGCTTGGGGCGAAAACGCATTGTAAGGCTACGAGTTTCAGGGTTGTTAAGGGTTAGTCTATAGTCTCCTTAGAACTTATTTTTTAGTTTTGTTCATATAAAATCCAAGAGGATATTAAGTGTACTGTTTTTTTATTATGGTTCGAGGGGTATAGTAGTAAGTGTGAAGCGTTTAGAATTTGGGGTTTTCCTGTCTTTGAAGTGTGAAGATTGCTTTGAACTAGATTGGGTTTAGGGTTTAGGGGTTAGGGTTTAGGGGTTGCTTTGAACTAGATTGGGGCGACTTTACGGGGTGTAGAAGAGGGTGCTGGGCCTGGGGCATTCGATTAAAAGACAGGTTTGCGGGTCTTTAGCATCTAGGGTTTGCAAGGTCTTCTCGTTTCAGGATTCGTTTAGGGCCTCAAAAATACCCTTAGCCCTATACCGCGAGTTCTTATAAGGCTTGTTTTAGGTACGGCCCCCACTCAGTGACAGTTGAATCATATTCATAATATAGATATATGAGAACCTTAATAGTAGCCCTATTATAGACTCTTACTGTATGGGGGCCGTACCTAAGGCTTGTTATAATCGTCCTACACCGGCCCTCAGAAGGGGTCTTCAGGGCTTTCGGGTTCCTGGGGTCCGGAGGTTTGTGGGTTTAGTGCTTGAGGTGGGTCTCTGCATTAACGTCCTGAGAGTTTCAGGGTTTAGGCGTATAGGGCAGCGGCTTAGGTGGTAGAAAGCCGTTTCCGGAATCAAGCACACAAACGCGCACACGTGTTGCAAGACCGGGGTCAGGTGATGTCCAGCTTCAGGAGGTTAAGCCGTGATTCTTGCCCCCCTTTCCACCGAAGACCGTAAACCTATATAAATCAAAGGGTTCCGGGTCCCTAAACCCTACACCCGGAACCCCAAACCCTAAGTCTAGCTCTGGCAAGATGAAAACGGGACTTCCACAAACTACAGCCACATACAGAAGCCTCACCACTGGTCGTGCTAGTCCCTGGGTGCCTTCTTCGACTTTTCTGATTCACTGCACCTTGCCCCAAAGAGCCTATGCTAATGACTAAGGCCCTCAAGTAAACCCTCGTACCCTAAACCCTAAACCGCGGTACCCTAAACCCCTATAAACCCTAAATCCTGATGTGTATCACAGGAGTGCCACGCCAAGCCCACGCAGCAGACACAACGGAACCTGAGCTGAGCAGCTTTTCCTTGCAAGAGGCCCCCCAGAAAGATGAGGGTTCAGGGACTAGGGCTTAGGGTATAGTGTAGATCATCGTTGGAACGCAAGAACACCTACGTGTCCCGGTAAGAAGGCATTTTGCATCATTAAAGAAGTCTACCCATAGGCCCATAGGCCCCATAGTAGTTCCTTTTTTGGATTACCTTATAGGATCCTACATATGAACCCCCAAAAAGGAACTACTATGGAGCCTACGGGTAGTGGCTATACCACACTATTTATCAAGGCCTCTGCATAAGTCGAAGCCTCGGCTTCCTTAAGAGGAAGTTGGGCGAGACCCAAGACAGCAGCAAGAACATGCTGTCGGAGAGCCTGGGACCGATGTCACCTCGTAGCATGCGATGTTTCAGGCGTCTGGCTTGCGGGCTAAGTGAAGCTTTTTACTGACAGGTTGGGCACTTGGGAGCTGTTTCTCGCAGCGGCTGTTTGTATTTCAATTCTGTTCGGCTCAACTCCGCATCTAGCGCAGGGTTTGCATCGTGGTTTCGGTTGAGTCTTTATAGGGCTCGTTAGGAATCTGGTCGAGTGTGTATTAAGGGTTTCACCACCTATGAGGATTCAACTCAGGGTGGAAGGTTTAGGTAAAAGGATGCAATGGTCCATTTCAGTAGGGATGTAGCTTTGCTAGTGAAGCCCAGTATTATGCCACAGCGCTCAGAAGTGCATCGCAGTGTATCTACCCAGAGAGCCCAATACCCCTTAATCAAGGAATATACCTTAAATTATATGGGGAATCATATTATGATTTAAGCTATATTCCTTAATAGGGGGTATTGGGCTCTCTGGGTACCGCTGCACTACAAGTTCCTCTGACAAGGGAAGGAGCGATTGCCGCATGAACCATCAGGGATTCACAACTTAGGGTCTTTTGCATACCTTGACCTACCACAACCTACTTTTTGTGGGGTTCCTCTTATAAATCCTAGTATGGAATTTATAGGGACCCTACAAAAAAGTAGGTTCCGGTGGGTTAAGGTAGGGTTCAGGTGTCTCACTGCACGAGACCCGATTGAGAACCACCTCTTCAATGCCCCCACAAGAATCGAACTCCTAATGGTAGCCATAGCAAACCAGACCCAAAGATCCATCATATGGGTTGTTGTCACAATTATGGTCCCTTTTTGGGTCCCTAATATAGTACAGCACCTAATATTTAGGGTACCCAACATGGGACCATAATTTTGACAACCGCCCATACCCTAAAACCCTTAACCCCTGAACAAATAAACTTCTAAGCCCCTAAACCCTAAGCCGGAAGATGCATCATAGAGACCCTAGCAAGAGCCAGTCGTTTCGCAACGAGTTTCCCACCTTACCTGCCGGCGGCACTAGAGGTTGGTACAGCGTAAAATTTAAAAACAAGCCGAGATAATTACTATTTTGATTGTTCTTATTGCTATTCATATTGTGGTTCTTATTCTTGGTCTGTTTGTCACTTTCATTACTATTCCTGGGCTCCTTGTTATATTGATACGATAACCTCCTCAACCTACTCTGATTACTAAGGCCCCTTCACTTGTATGCAACAGGCAAGGTGTTAGCATGACTTAGCATCTAGGATTATAAGGGCCTGAAGGAGTGGTTAACAGAAGCTGGATATAGTACAATATAGGGACCTTAATAATTAGTTACCTATTCTGTTTTGGGGGTTCCTTGCTATGGTTGTAAAATATTGGGCCCCAAATCCCTATTCTCATGATCAAGGCGCCTAAACAACCCCTCCCCCTCACAATACCCTCAACGTAATCCTTATAGACCCCTTTAAGAGGACCGCTTCAAGGGAAACTCCAATCGTTAGGGCGCCTAGACGAAACTCCCATAATACCCCTTACAGTAATCCTTCTAGGCCTTTTTAAAAGGACGCCGTCAAGGGAAACATTAAGACTCCCATAATACCCCTCATAATAATCCTTATAGACCCTTTTAAAAGGACCCCTTTCCTACTTGGAGGGTCGGGGGACTTAGTAATTGGTTATTTTAAGGACTTATAAGTACCATAACCCCAATTAGGGTCCCTTTTAGGGTACTTATAAGTCTACTTACTACCTACTTACTAAGTCCCCGACCCTCCAAGTATTCTAATTATAAAAGCGCCTATATTAGAGCAGCAAACCCGGGTCTGCTCGTTAAGGCCCCTATGTTACAAGTCGTAAGGCTTCCTTTAAGAGTTTAGGGTTTAGGGTTTAGGGGTTTAGGGTTTTAGGGTTTAGGGTTTTAGGGTTTAGGGTTTAGGGGTTTAGGGGTTTAGGGTTTTAGGGTTTAGGGTTTTAGGGTTTAGGGGTTTAGGGTTTAGGGTTTAGGGGTTTAGGGTTTGGGGTTTAGGGGATCCTTGAAGGGCTCCTTTAAGTTCTTGTGGGTTTAAGGTTTAACAGTTTAGCCCAGCAAGAGATGGTGGTTTCCGAAAAGGGTTCCTTTAAAGGGTTACTGTAAGGGTACTAACAGGGTCCCCTTAATGAGCTCTATAAGGGTTTAGGGTTTCCGAAAATTAGGTGTACCTTACTCTGGGGTCCTTAGAATAAGGATCCTACTAATTTAGGGTGCTATATTAGGGTCCCGCATTTTCGGAAACCCCCTAAACCCTAAACCCTTAATAGAACCCTTATAGATCCCTTAAAGGAGCCCTTAATATTAGGGTCCCGCATTTTCGGAAACTCGCAGATAGTTTTTGTTGAAGTCCTCTGCGCCCCAACAACGCTGAAGTCCCGACTCCCAGAGCCTTCAGTAAAGCAACTACTCTGGGAGTTAGGATTAGGGGGACCCTTGGGGATATAGACCCTCTCAATAAGGCCCCTTTTAAGAGAGCCAGAAGTAGGGTTTAGAAGGGGTACCCTTTAAGGGGTCTCCCTAATAATACTACCTATACTCTTAAGCACTGATAGCGGCCTTGCCATATCTGAGATTTCAGGTGGAGGAAGGAAAACCTCGATTTGTAGTGCTCCTTATGAATTTTTTGGGCTTCTTTGGACAAGTCCTTAATGCTCTACTTTTTAGGGCCCCTTTATCGTCATGGTTTCTTTTTTATTACAAGTCCTTACAACGGTGGGTTATTTGGCGTTCAGGGTGGTGCTGGTTCATGTACCAACTTGAGCGAAGGGGCTTGGCGTGTAAACCCTAAACCCTAAACATAAACCCTGAACCCGAAACCCCAAGCCCTGAACCCTAAACATAAACCTTAAACCCTACCTGTAGTCTCCATTGTAGTTCCTTTTTTGGGTTTAGCCAACTCTATATTAAGGATCCTAAAAGGTAACCCCAAAAAGGAACTACAATGGAGACTATAGGTAAGCCCTAAACCCCTAAACCCTCCCTTTCTGGGGCATAAATCCGGAGACCGCATACTGGGCGAGCTCCAGACCAGACCTCCTCCGGCCCAGGTGCCAGATATCACCCAGAGACTCCAACATCCCCTAATTAAGGAATATATACCTTAAATCATATTAAGGATCCTACTATAATTTAAGGTATATTCCTTAATTAAGGGATATTGGAGTCTCTAGGCATCTAGAACCTACGAAAACCTACCCATAAATGCTACGTATGTTTGGTTCATCGTAAGAACCTACGAAGAAAGCAGGCGATGGTAGGTTCAGGCACACTTTGGCCGTACGTAAAATCTTCCCTATTTCGGTATTCTGGACCAAACTATATACTTTCGGGCCGGTTCTCTACATTACGATCCCTTCTACGGTCCTTTGTATAAGGGTGCCGCCTCATTTTGGGTTCCTTCAAAGGGACCCTGCTTCAGAGAACTCCCCTTTGGGGTACATGGACCCTGTGGGAGAGTGTTAAACCTGAAGGACGGCCCTTTTTTTAATGGCACCTAGGGTTAGGGCCCAGAATCCGGGGTTGAGGGTTTAGGAAGTCGGCTTGATTTCGGGGCTGTAGGATACAAGCTCAATAGGGGGCTTAAATTTGCCTAAATTATTCTAGTTCCGAGCATACAATATCCCAAAACCCTATTTTTGTCGTTAAGCCCATACAGTAGGCTCAGGTCGTGCGGCTTAGGTTCTGCACCAAAGATGCCTCGACAAATGCCTGAGGCCTCTCCCTGAGGGTCCCAAGAGCCCTTTAGGGTTTAGGGTTTAGTGCAAAACCCAACACAAACCAACAGACCAGACAGACCGACGGACGACCGTGGCCCCACAGGGGCAAAGCTCTTTTCCACTGGACTACCCATGTGCCTTGATCCGGTCGGCAGCGACGCTCGCCTTTCACAGGGATTCACACTGCTTAGAAATCTCTTCACCTTCTCAGGTGCTTCGGAATGGGATCCGATAGATTCCCTTGACCTGGTTCCACCACTTCTTAGGGCACATCGGCTTAGTCAATACATCGGCTAATTGGTAAGACGTGGGGATCCAGTCAAGAGGAAGCTTACCGGCGTACCTCTCCCGGTGAAGGATTTGTCGAATTGCGGCTAAGTCTATTGCGAGCCGTTTATCGGTTGGAGTCCTAGGGACGCCAACCCGATGAAGGTGGTCGTACAGTGACCGGCAGTCTGTGAAGCACCTCAAGTGCTTTCCTTCAAGATCTTCGACCTTTTGCAGCTCCCCTTTGAGGATTGTCATAAAGACCGATCTCACATACTGCCCTTGCTCTAGCCCTTCAGAACACGCAATGGACTCGGCGGCGAAGGTGGACCGGCAAACGCGCTTTGCCGTTGAAGACTTCCAGTCGAGGATGTTGCACAGTCCTCCTTCTCGTAGCTTCTCCTGGTCGGTGGCCAGGATGAGGATCCCATACTGGCTGGCAACCTTCGTGCTAGCCCTCTTTGCTTTGCGGACCTGGAAGTCGCTGGGCACCTCTGTCATGAATCCTTTCTCGTGATCTTCGCGGCTTAGGCGGAATCCATCTTCACCTTCTAAGGGGACAACATTAGCCCACGAAGAATCGTGGAACACCATGAGCACGGGGTCGCTGAGGTCGATCTTGGTGAACTTCAGCCCATTGTCTTTGAAACTGACAGCTTTCCGTGACGTCGAGTTTGTGAATCTCACATCCTCGATAGAAGGATCTTTCTGCATCTGTTGAGCGATAGAGACGGACACTTGGAGATCTGGTCGGGACTGCACGGCCAGCCATGAAAGTCCACCAATCAGACTTTGGTTGTCCGTCTTCTGTTCGGTAGTGGCTCCTTCTTGATCGCGGTGTGCTTTGTCCACATCGACCGTAAAAAGTCGGGTGGCAGCGTAGGCTGTCTGGGTCACCTCGACGCAGTCCTCTTTCACCTCGAAATGTGACCCGATGTAGTCGAAGCTGTTCTCTTCCCATTCCTCGATGGGGAGGTGCTGGCTGAGGGTCTCCCGCAGCTTCACGGCCAGCTTTCTTGGCCCGACGACTAGCAAGTCGTCGACATGGATGCACAGGTACGCTCGCGGGGTGCCGCGTCGATCTTGTCCTGGGACGAGGTAGTAGACGCACGGGTCCAGGGCGCACGGCACGAGGTGGTAGGTCTCCTTGTCGTGGTTCATCTCGATGTCGTCAATGATCCTCTGTACTTCGTCCCACCAGCCTCGCGGGGAGTCAGGTAGTCCGAATATCCCCTTCTCAACCTTGAAGAGGGCGTCTCTCTCCATTCCCGGTATCCCGGTCCTTGGCTGTCGCATGAACAGCGTTCGCTGAAGCGGTGGTCCATTCAAGAATGCGGCGTTGACGTCGCCTGCACTTGCACACCACGGCTCTGGGTCGTCAAGGTGTGAGGAGAGGATCTGCATCAAGATCAGGACGGAGAGGCGGTTGACAGTCGGAGCGTCCGTCACAAGGGAAGCGACATCGGGGTCCTTGTGTCCTCCAATAATGAGTCGTGCTTTGGCTTTCCAGGGCAGGGTGTTGTTCTCTCTGCGCTTGGCGTAGTTCTTATCCTTGTATGCCCATCTGGAATTCAAGATGCGCTCCGGGGGCGTGACCTTGAGGACGGCGACTGTCTCCTCGTAGGTCAGGATACTCAGGGCCGCGTGGTCTAGGTGTTCTTTGATCTGTTTGGCCTCCGCTTCCTTGAAGGCCTGGTGCTGCTCGGGGGGTATGAGTCGCCACGGAAGTTCTTTCTCGCGCTGTTTCTCGCGGGACCTTTCGGTGGTGGCAGTCTTCATCATGAGTGCTTCATAGGGTTCGCTTCCCGGCGGCCGGCTCTTTTGTCTTCGGCGTCGTCCTTCAGGTCCGTAGTTGCTTCTTGGTGGGGCGACCTCTGGCTCCGCCATGGCATCATCGTTCGCAAGGTCGTGCTCGAACGGCGGTTCGTTCTGTTCATCGGGGTTGCCGGCTTCCATTTCGCAGTCCCCTTCCTCCTCTTCAGTAGCATAGTTGGTCGGATCGTCGGGGTCCGCAAACAACAACGTTTCGAGGTCCTTACGGGCGATCTGGGAAGAGAACAAGCTGCCAAGCTCTTCGGCTGTGCTCGGCCGCATGTGTTCTTCAGCCACCAAATGGCACCGTCCGGCATAGCTTATCCACCAGTTGCCGCCATCGTTGCCCAAGATGAGACCTGGACCCCTCCACTGGCCCCTTTTGTTGGTTGTCCCGGACTTGCCGAGGCGGTAGAAGCAGACCATTTCCCCGACGGCGTAGGACCCTTTCTTGACACGGGCTCTCTGGATGAGTCCCTTTCTCAACTTCACATCAACTTGTGAACGGTAGAAGGCAGTGCGAGCTGCCGTCCTGAGTGCCACCTCCCTCTGTCTTCTTCGATCGGCAGTCATCATCTCCATAGCCCGCTCTTCGTCGTTGCCATCCATGAGATCCTCGGGGTGCCGGGGATCTTTTCCGAACACGGCCTGGCATGGTGAATATCCGTGTCTCCGACGCAATTCGTTCTTCGCCTGGTTGGCCGCGGTCACGGCCAGATCAATGTCGTTCTCCCCGACGGACTGCTCGTCGATGATCTTCTGGAGAATGTCCTGGTGCCATTGACCATGCCGTTCAACAGTTCCCTGCTGCCAGTGTGCTTGACCTGCGGCAGCACGTAGCTTCACACCGGCAAACTCACAGTACTTTGCCAATCCGGCTTGTAAGCCGGTTTCCAGGTCTGCGGCTATGCACCCCGGTGCTCCAAAAGTATTTGCCCAGATGTCGACGAAGGCGTGCTCGAAGCTCTTGGCGGAATGCCCTTCTAGTCGCTTCACCAAATGGAAGGTGGTGCCGTGGTCCACAACGGAAAGCATCTCATGGCGCTTTCGGTTGATGTCAAACACGTGGAAAACATCGACGCTGACCAACTGGTTAAAGTCGAGGAAGGAGGGGAGTGATGCCGGCCTTGGTGCGGAAGCTCTCTTATTCCTGGCACAGACCTGGCAGCGCATGCCCTTGGCGATCTTTATGATGTCCTCACTGGCCCCGGCCAGGCGCAAGTGCCTAGTCAGGTCCGTGACCGCCGGGTGTCCGAGGTTTTGGTGCAGTCGTGTAAGAGCCGCTTGCACGTGAGGGGCAACGACCTTGTCAAAGGAGATGGCACTTGCCCCGACCGCGGTTGGTTCTTCGGAGCTCCTGGCCTCGGCCGCGTAGATCTCCCGAACTGGTGGTAGGTCACGGAATGGACTTCGCTTCACCCATAAGTAGCTGGCGTCGCCAATCACGTCAAACTTGTAGTAGTTCTCGGCTTGGATCTCCAACAAGTCACTGTCCCGCCACAAAGGGGACCCCTCAGAGGCTTCGTACACAACGGTTCCTCCTCGGTCCAACTGGGCGTTGGCAGCGTCTTTCATCCGGTCCTTCAGGACTGGGTGGTCTTCTGCATGAATCCACAGAACACGTGGGGCAAGGCTTTGGAGGTTCTCACTGAACTCTTTGTAGGTCCGCTCGCTGTACCAAACGTCGTTGCCGAAGGGTTCGGCGACATCGTGCCCCAGCTCAGCGGCTTTGTAGGTTTCCTCTTCGCCACCAGTCTCCTGTAGCGCCACTCCTGTAGTAGGTTTGGGGTAGAAGTCGCACGCGTAGGCGGTGGCAGCGTTCAGGGTGAGCGCGAAGAGGCTACCGGCAGTCGCAGCACTCTTCCACAACTTTCGTCTTGTGCTCTTCCTTGGTCGCTTGGTGACTTCCTCCTTGACGTGCTCGTCGGAGCAGTTGCCCTGGTCCAGGTCGCTCACGTAGGCGGTGTTGCCGTCGTTGTTGTCAAGGTTGTCGGTGATTGGGAAACCGAGACTTCGCAGAAAATCTCGCTCGTCTCGGGTCAAGCTCCCGACGCTACGGATGGCGTACCCCGTCAAAGAAGCCCGTTCTCCGGTCCATGCCTCTACGAAGTGCTTCCGGTGGGGGTGGAACTTGATGACCTTCTCGTTGGTGTTAACAAAGATGCCCGGGATCGCCTCTTGTTGGTCCAGCTGAAGTGCGTGCGGTTCTCCTTCCAGACCTTCTTGTTCTCCGCGTTCGATCCACACTCGTCCACCCGACTTTTGGCCAAAGGAGGTGGTGTAGTTGTAGCTCCGGCGGTAGTTGTTGGAGTCCCGGTGGGGTCCGGCCATGTTGCCGACGTTGATGCAGAGGCTGGTCCATCGGCCTCGTCCAGGTAGATGGTGCTTGATGTAGCTGTTGAGGTAGCGGGCAGCCTCCTTGAAGGCGTGGCTCTTAGCGGTCACCCCAGTGATTCCTCCATGGACGTAGCCACCGAGGACGAGGAGCTTTCCCCTTGTCTGGCACGATCGGCGGGGGGCATGCCCGGCTAACTCACAAAGCTTCTTGATGAACCATTCACAAACTCCCGGGCTGTAGTCCTTAGCTTGGCGAAGCTTTTGCACGTTTCTCCAGTGCCTTCACATCTGGGAGCTGCGCCTCGTAACACTCCAAGAACTCGCCGGTCTCGAACACAGTGCTTTCCCATGGGGTCTCGGGCTCGCAATCAAAGAAAATCTCCTCGTCATCCGGACGACCAGAGATTGGGTCCAGGTCTCCTGGACTCGACAAAAATGGGCCAAAATGGCGATCGTCGCGCCCACCTGCATCCTCACAGCCAGGGCTCATACTGGCAGTCGGCTCATAGCTGCGGTCCGACTGCTCTTGGGGCTCGATCTTCACGGCGGAGTGGGCGCGGGATCCAGGTTGTACTGGTCCCGCAGCGTGGCCAAGCGAGTATAGCAAGCGCCCGGAGCTCCTCTGCGATCTCCGGCGGCAGGTCCTGCTGCATGGGTGCTGGTGTGCCCGTCTCCTCCCGAGCCTTCTTGGTTCCCTGCCCGGGTGCCTTGGCCTTTGCCTTTGCATAACCACTCGGAGGCAGTGGACGCTGATCTGCCACCGACCAACTCGACAGCGATCCTCCCACTGAGCTCGTCTCGGCATCCGGGTGGTAGGGGATCTTCGCGTGGTCCTCGGGGTCCTCGATGGTCGGGGTCTCCCTGGTCGAAGCCCATGCGGCGAGCCTCTTCAAGTCGTCGCTCGCCCCCTTGTTCGCTGTCGTCTCGCGGATGGACCATTGCAGGTAGCTTTCCGGCACTTCTTTGAACATGTAGTTGCGGAACCTCCCGAAAGTCACAACTTCCTCGTCGGGGGCCCGCGTGAAGTCCCTGATGGCCCTCATGATCTCGCCCTTTCCCATGCGAGAGTTGATCGTCACATTGAGCTCCGTGGCCTTTGCCTGTAAGTCCGCCAAGGTCATACTCGACAATCCTTTCGGGATTGTTGAAGTGTTGTTCTTCTGGCGCCGTTCCTGGATGATCGATCTGATTTCGGGCGCTGTCCAGGTCGAGTGAACGGTCACCCCCATGTCGGTGGCGCACTGGATCAATTCGGCCTTCGTCATCTGCCATGGAGACTTGCTGCCGGCTGCCTTGGACATGAGTCGAGGGTTCGCGGGAAAGGCGATGGGCTGCTTTCGCAAACACTGTTCTTCCGACCCACAATGCGGCGAGAGGCATTGGAGGTTGACCTTGCCATGCGTCGTGAAGCGGTGGCATCATTCTGAAGCTCTGACATGCAACAGCCCATGTGCTCCTAAGACAGCCTAGATGTTCAAGTAGAGCGGCTTTGTGATCGAGGTTTGTAGTTCTCCAATGCTCTGGGCTAAACATGTTCTTTCGTGGGATGATGTGAACACGGATCCATTCGGCAGGGCCCTCAATCCAGAAGTCGTTACAGTGCTTTGTTGTGCTCCACCATGAGGAGAAGGCGGTAGGGTCGAAGGCTTCAGCTGATAACATGTTGTAGACGGCGGAATCAACCTTCTTTGGGAAGAACAACGTAGCTGGAAGTACTTGATGTGGTTCGGGGGCTGGTACCTCTAGGCTCACTTCCCTGTTCCCTGTCATAAAAGCTGTGTATACCGGAGCAGGCACACTGTTGATGATCACCTCGCGAGACCCCCACGCTTGTGGATCAGGGTATTCGAGGCCGCGGCGCTGGACAGGTGAGACCGGCACTGCGGGGTGGCCACTGGCGGTGTAGCACAGCTTGTGGTTCGTGATGTTCAGCTTCTTGAAGTCCGCTCGGTGGTTCTCGATGTCGTAGATCATGCCCAATCGGGCGAGTACTCCCCGCGAAAGAAGGAGAGGCACGTCTCCACTGACAACGGCTGCTCGGACCATGAAGCTCTTGTCTTCGACGTGGATGACAATGGTGGCGGTGTAGTTGGCCTTGAACAGCTTCGATGCTCCGAAGCGGAACTCGTCATCACATGGGATCAGCTGCGGCTCCCAGCCGGATCGCTTTGCACTGCCGATGTAGTCCTGGATCCATCGCTGTCCGGCGACGGTCTTGCTGCAGGCACAGTCTGTGATCGCGTAGAGGCCGTCACGGTCTCCATTGTCGCCAACCTCGTAGGCAATCTGAACGATGTAGCCCTCCTTAGTCGCACCGCTGCCGTCCTTATTCTCAGAACGGTCTGCGACTCCACCTCGGCCTTGATTCAGAGGACATTCTGGATCTCTGTGCCAATGTCCTCTGCGTTTGCACCCTGAGCAAAAGCTCCTGGACTTTGCGATCTGGAGCTTCTCGCCTGGGGTCTTCCCGTCGTTCTTCACAAGATCGGGGTTGATTCCCCGGGCCTTTGCGATCTCGCGGTATTTCGCCTTGGCGCTCTCCTGCGCCATGTAGGCCTCGTGCAACTCCGCTGCCTCCTCCTCGGGCAACTCGTCGCCCACAGTCGAGTTCACCTCGCCATCCGAGTCCTCGTTGTGCTCTGTCACGTAGGCACCCTTCGCATTCTTGTAGACCCCGCCTCGGCGAGTGTCGTCGCCAGTTTGTCCCCGGCGATACTGCCAGTGACCCTTGAGGCTCTTTTCATGTAGGATCGCAGCCCGTTGCAGCCTGGTCGTGTTGTACTCGTTGCCGACAGAAGCCAGGATGCCGAGCTCCTCGCTCTGCGAGAGGCCCAAGCCGTTGAGGTACGCCCATGCCCGAGCAACTTCAGGTAGTCGGCAATCTATCTCAAGGAGTCGGGTGTGGGCCCTATCGTAAGAGGAGTTGAACTCTCTGATGCTCTGCTGTGGCCCTCTTCGTAGTTTCCGGAAGAAGTGGGTCAGGGCCTCGGCAACTTTTGAGACCTCGACTTCTTGGTAGCGCTCTTGCACCCACTGCCTAAACACTGTGACCCCTTGGTCCGATGCGAGGCGCTCAACCGAGAGTTCTTCGGACTCGACCCAGGCGCGTCCTTGCAGGTGCTGGTAGAGGAGAAGGGCTTGTTGGTGCTGTGGGGTCCTGGTCACTTTGATCCATGCATCTATTTGTCTCAAATATGACCGTGCACTGGCACCGAGGTCGTCGCCGGTGGCCTCGGCAGAGAATGAAGGCACTGCCATACGCTCTGAGATATGGGCCTTCCTGGTCTCCCACTCATCGCCATTCGAAGTTCCCGTAGGTGCACCGTCTGGAGTCCAGGTAGAAGTCGTGCGCGGAGCCTCGGTGCCCGACCAGCGGCCTGGCCACTGCGTGTCCGAGCCATGGTCGGAGTCCCGTGTAGATCCGGTAGTCCCGGTCCAGTCGCCGGAGTGTCTATGCCAGGTGTGGCTGTCCTCCGGGTACCTGTGGTTCCACTCGCGGCGTGACCAGGATTGCTGCCGACCCCAATGGGCAGCTCCCCAGTCTGCATTTTCATCGTGCTCAGTCCAGCTTCGCTGTCGCCAGTCCCTCCCATGCCATTCCGGAGAATCGCTTCCTTGGTCTGGCGCCGGACCACTCGTCTGCTGATCTTCACCTTGCGGCGGATCGGGTAATGGAGCATGACCCGGGGCTTCTACTTCAGCAGGCTGATGGTCGCCGGATGCTGTCTGAGGCTGCCAGCTCGACCACGGGTCAGCGGGCACAGGCTCAGGTGTAGCCATTGGACAAAAACTAGCTATGCTAGGAGAACGAAAAGACGGTCAGACACGACCCTGAAAACCCAACACACCGACAGACAAACCGAACTGCCCGAGACCGCGGCTCGGGCTCCGCTACCAATGCAAAACCCAACACAAACCAACAGACCAGACAGACCGACGGACGACCGTGGCCCCACAGGGGCAAAGCTCTTTTCCACTGGACTACCCATGTGCCTTGATCCGGTCGGCAGCGACGCTCGCCTTTCACAGGGATTCACATTTAGGGTTTAGGGTTTTCTTGGACTTAGGGATTCGGGTTTTGGGTATATGGGCATTATACTTGGTATAATTTCTATTCTTGGGTTTAGGGCTTATAGGGTTTTAGGTATATGGGCACTATTCTTGGACCCTTAGGGTTTAATTTGTTGCTTCCCCGCCTGGTAACCAGCGGGGGCATTAGGCCGTTTTCTTGGGGCGATGAGCTTGTTCTCAGCAAGGATACCCAGGGTTTCACGTGGCCGCCGACAAGACGATCACGCTTGCGGCGTGTGATGGTCTGCAAGAGGGATGAAAGACACAGGTGTGCGAAGGAGACTCCAGATATATCAGAGTTTATTTGCGAGGTTATGCGCATGCGTGCGTGTATATCTTTGTTTGTCTTATGCCCGTCGTTGTGTGCTTATATCTGCAACTACATGTGCGTGTGTGTGTGTGTCAAGAAGGTATTCCAGTTTGTGTTCGTCTGACACACTCACGTAAGCTGTAACATTGAACCTTTCTAAGCCCTAAGCCCTAAACCCTGAGACCCCAAACCCAAAGCCCCTAGCCCTAAACCCCAAACCCTAAACCCTAAACCCCAAACAACCTTTTGCAGCGATCGAAGCCTAAAGCCCTATTGCTTGATGTAACGGGCCGTGGAGCCTCTCCAGAAACCCACATCCAGACTAAGCCCTTGTAGGTGCTCAGCGCAATTTCCATGGTGGGGTAGCCTAGAGCATAAAGCCCTAAACCCTAAAACCGAGCAAAGTCGCAATGGGACGTCTCAGAGCGTCGGTCGAATGGTTACCAAGCCCCCTAAGCTCTGGGCCTTAACCCGAGCCCGAACCCTACGTTCAGGTTCATGGGTAGTTGTAAGAGGGTTAAGGGTTTAGGGTTTAGGGTTTAAAGGGAGCCACTTATGTGGGTTATAACTATACTTGTAAACCGAGTTATAAAGACCCATGAACCTCCAAGGAATTCACCCAAATCCAAGAACAGCTATCGACAAGCTTCCCCCGTTTGAGTGACACCGCTTGAAGCAAGGCTGGTGCAGGGAGCTTCGAAAGAGAAGGCAGAAACCCAGAGGCTCCATAGACAGTACCATTATGAACTTTTGCCCCAAAAGACCATCCTTATCAGGGTTTTAGGGGCCTACTTCCATAATGGTACTGTATCTGGAGCCTCTAGGAAAGATCGTTGCAAGGGTGTGAGTTTTGGCGTTTAAATTCTCCTTGCCGGTTCCCAGAGAGCCCAATACCCCTTAATTAAGGAATATGGCTTAAATCATATTATGTGCCCCCTTATAATTTAAGGTATATTCCTTAATTAAGGGGTATTGGGCTCTAAACCCTAAACCCTAAACCCTAAACCCTAAACCCTAAACCCTAAACCCTAAACCCTAAACCCTAAACCCTAAACCCTAAACCCTAATCCTCAACCCCTAATCCGGCTAGTTTTGGGCTCCACGGGGCTTATAGTTCAGAAGACAGTCCCCACGAGCTCATGGGCTTGTGGAACACACCCCAAAAAATACCTAGAAGACTGAAACGTAGAACGAACGTTACTGCTATGGTTATCATCTTTATCAAATTCAGTGATCTTGCTATTGATCATGGGATACTACGGATCCGAGAGCAGCCCATGTATAAGGAATGGCCTTTTATCGCTTTAATGTATGTTCTTGAATTTAGGGATTGCGGTCTGCTGGGTCTCGATCCCCTAAACCACACACCTTAGCCTGATGCACCCAGAGAGCCCAATACCCCCTAATTAAGGAATATACCTTAAATCATAAGGGGATTCATCTTCTTTACTTAAGGGTTATTGGTTAGAAGCTGCCCCCACCCTGTAATAGTGGTATAATCGGAAGATAATAGGGCCCTAATATAATATTCATATAATCCTTATAGTCACTATTACAGGGTGGGCAGCTTCTAAGTTATTGGGCTCTCTGAGCAATGACCCTACTGCGCCTTAAGCTTCAATACTGCAAGGCCTACACGCTTAAAGCCTCAATAGCCCGTACCCTAGGGTTTAGGGTTTAGGGGCCTAGATACTCCTAATGTACAACAATTCCACGCCCAATAAAGTGCCGCTGGGCCCGACCGTGTAAATTGCACATGACCAGGGCAGCAATAGAATAGATGCCGGTGAATTTCTGGCTATTTTTTCAGATCTAGTGTTTGGCGGCTCAGGGGAGATCTTGTGGCTTTTAGAGTTTGTGGTATAGGCGTTTGGGGTTTTAAGTTTGCCGCCTGAAAATTTGAGGCTTGGAGTGTAGATAGGCGCCGGCATGCAGCGCAGGCAGGTGTGCATGTGTTTGAGTGTGTGTGTGTGTGTGTGTGTGTGTGTGTGTGTGTGTGTGTCTGTGGGTGGGTTTTTGAACAAGGCTTGATTTGTATCTCCACAGCTCTACGGGGAGAAACGCCGCTCTTTTTCAGCATCAGCCCATGACACTGTCATACTGCGCGCAAGCCTAAGCCGTGAGCCCTAGCCTAAGGGCTCTAAGCCCCAGCCTAAGGGCTCTAAGCCCCACCCTAAACGCCCTAAGCCCACATCCCTACCCTAAAGGCTGTAAAGCCCACGCCAGTGACTCCAATAATTACCGTCTTAAGTAAGAGTTCCCCAGTTTTGCAGGCTTGAGAAAGCAGGTTCTGCCAGAGTTGAAGCTGCCCTAATTGAAGAATTCCTGATTCGAAAAAAAATCGGAGGTCTCCATGCAAGGGATGCTCCCTAAGTGCAGGACCTTGAAGCCTCCGGGAAGTATCTATAGTCTGCATTGTAATTTCTGCCTTTTAACTTAACCAGTATTATTATTAGTATATTGGTATCCCCAAACAGGAACTGCACTGGAAACTATTGGTAGCATTTAGGGATCCCAGGGTTTAGGGGCTTAGCCTTGTAGGGTTCGCAGCTTGCGCCATGACTGGCGCCCTTGCATGGCTTGCCTTGCGGCTCAGTGTCGGGGTCTCAGCACGTCTAGTCACAAGAGAGAACGACAGACCTCATCACACCATAGTGTAGCGTGGTACAGTACGGTATCTAATAAAGTTTAGTATAATTATAGCAAATACAGCCTAGGTTAGTTTTCCGTTTTTCATCAGTCTTCATCTAAAGCGATAAGGTCGAATGAAGGAGGGTCTAAGCCTTAAGCCATGTTCGGTCTCCTGCGAGAGGGGAGATTCGTGAGAAGGGTGCATTTACCTTACAAGCTAGGTGTACTTTTGAACGTCCTGGAATTTTCAATATACAGCCTTCATAGTGACTTTTGGGGACTGTTGAAATCGACACGTAGCAAGCCAAACTCATCCCACTGCCTCGCAGGCTGTGGCTGTGGTCAGTGCCACGTTGCCTCAGCAACTTGGCTTTCGTTTATGTGTTTAGGGTTTAGGGTTTGGGGTTTAGGGTTTAGGGGTTTAGGGATTCAGTAGGGTTGTATACTGATGAGCTCGAGGGGTTCGGATTAGAGTCGCAAAACACCCTGATTTCGAGCACAGCCCCCCCCTCTCAAATAGTGTTTAATTCTGGGAGACCTTTCTTAACTGACGAATTCCTACAAGAAGTCTGTATTTAAACCCCGACGAAGCACACAGGACACCACCACAAATCCCGATGGAAAGCTTAGACTCCTCCAGGCCTTGAATTCCTGAAGAGCCCTAAACCCTAACCCCGAAACCCTTAAGCCCTCAAACCCCTAACCCCTACAAAGCCCCAAACCCTAAACGACCCTTAACCCTAAACCGTAGAAGACCTTACACCCTAAACCCAGAGGTCAGTGTCAGGTCTCAGGCAGCCACAGATTCGATTTATGAAGGCTGAAGGAAAGCACGAGGTTTAGATGAGATCTCCTAGGGTTTAGGCTTACCTTCTTCCCCTAAACCCTAAACGCTAAGCCGTAATCTGCAAAGCGCGAAGCCCTATCCTCGCCAGTTTGCGGCTCAACACAGGGACCTTGAAGATCCAGTAATCAAACTCCTACCTTCATACCCACAGAGCCCAATACCCCTTAATTAAGGAATAGAGCTTAAATTATAAGGGGACTCATATTATGACTTAAGCAATATTCCTCAATTAAGGGGTATTGGGCTCTCTGGGTAGTTCTGCTCTAACCCACCCCAAGGCCTTCGTTTCAGTTTCAGGCTTCTCTACTGGCTTCCTTACGCCTTAGTTACGGGATGTGAGGGTGGTCTACTGCCCTCAGCTGGGTTCCTTACGCATTCGTTACGGGAGCGTGCTCTTTTGTGGCTTAAGAATTTTATTTACGCTCACAGAGTCTGAGGCGGATCTTATTTGGGATTGCTTTTGCGGCGGGAATTCAAGGCCAACCTTGAAAATGCCCAGAGAGCCCAATACCCCTTAATTAAGGAATACAGCTTAAATCATAATCTGAATTCCCTTACTATGGAAAGACACGACTTTCTGGACTTCAAGGAGCAGTTGGCGGAGCCCCTGAAACTCCCCCAGGCTCATAAACCCTTTTCAAACACCTTGTAGCAGCCTAAAAAAAACCACAGCCTATAAAACCCCACAAATCGCTAAGGACCCTTCTAGCTCTGAGATACAGCCGTTCATCAGAGAAAAACTGCGACCCCCTTACGACTCCAAATCGCCAAAGTAGGTAATACTTAAAATTGACTTTATGCGTACTGTTCCTATTTGTGCAGATTTTCAAGCCTTGATAAGTTGAATAGGGCTTTGGGTAGATTAATGTACTATAAACTATGATAGGGCGCCCTTACAGACCCTACAAAATGGTATTACGAAGGATTCTTTGGGGTCTGCCTTTAACTTCTGGCGGTCTTTCAAGGCAGAAGTTTCCCAAACTCCCTACCTTTTTAAGTACTTACATAAGGAAATCGTAATCAGGAGCCCGAAAAATCCAGGTTTCCTAAGGTCGAGGTTAACCCTCGTGACCCCTTGCAAGCCCGAAGTTTCACGTCCCAGGTGCACGTCGGATGTCGTCCAGTTCGTCGACCTGTTCGAGGCATGTGGGGGTTTCCGAAAATAGGGGACCCTATATAATATTAAGGGCTCCTTTAAGGGATCTATAAGGGTTGCAAAAGGTTCAATGTTATAGCTTAAAGGGAACTCCAGAAAGTTGGAATATGGTTTCAGGGTAGGATGCCTTATAATTTACCATAAAGGGGTTAGGATAATCATATTCCAACTTTCTGGCTTCTACTGTAAAGAAATGGGTTTAGGGTGCGGGCTTTGGAGTTTTGGGGGGCTGAGGGTCTATGGGGGAGGCCCAGGTGGGCGTTTTAGTTGAGATTGTGTTGAGTGTTTATAGGGCTCCTTCATAAATCTATAAGTGAAGACCCTGATCATGATCCACATGGAAAGCATATGGGATACATAGAGGCACGCATCAGGATGTTACACATTTTTTGCCACAGAGACTGCCAGCATGCTCTAACCTTAGTAGACCGTTTTCCGAGTTGCATAGACGCTTGTAGCTATCCGATATGAGATGAAGAACATCTTTTGGAGTATGATATAGGTCTTCAATAAGGGAACACGCGGCAGATGTATATGCGAGCCCCTAGGACTAGGATAAGCGCGGGCTGACGACAGACCCGAAATCCGAAAGAATTGCTGGCGTTCGTAATTTGTAATACCTACCCCTGAGTAGCAAGCGTTTCAGGGTTTAGGCTGGGCTCATAGGGTTAAGGCTGAGTAGCAATTCCAGCCTCACTTGGTTCCAATAAGGGTCTTCTTTATTTGTAAGCCTAATAGAGCGGGGTTTATCAATCATCGGGTGTACATTACTTGGCGATTCATGGGTAGTTATAAGTGGGGTTATAAGTCCCGTAATATGGGTTATAACTACAGTTATCCTACCTATAACCCTACTCATAACCACCCATGCACCTCCAAGTAGTCTGAGCGATTGTGGCGCGTGGCAACAGCAGTTCTTGGACTTCGGATAGCGGGCGAGAGTCAGCGTGGTGGAGATCAGGGGCGAAAAGTCCCACATGAAGCTATAGGTGTTTCCGGAGTGTCAGGCCTCGTTGTGGGCCCGTCTTCAGGCAAAGGCTGCTCTTCTTACCCCAAGCCCTACCTCGCGGCTCATACCCTACCCCTTTTTAGGATACCTAGTTTGATGGTGAGGATCTGTGATCTTAACAAGTAGGCGCCCTAAAAGAGGGTACTTGGAGGTTCATGGGTAGTTATAAAGTTATAACCCATATTAGGGGATTTATAACCCACTTATTACTACCTATGAGCTTCCAAGTACCCCTTTTTGAGGGCGCCTACTTTTTAAGGTACCAGATCCTCACCATAAAACTAGGTCTCCAAAAAAAGGGGTAGCGTAGGAGCCTCTAGGTAAACCCTATAAGCCCCAGTAGAAAAACCGAAACAACGACGTACCTGTAGTTTTCCGAAAGGTTCCCAGCTAAAATCACCCTAGAAAGGGGGCCTACCCAGAGGCCCCAAAATAGTTCCTTTTGGGAGTTTAGGATTCTATATATGAATCCCAAAAATACCTACTTTGGTGCCCTTGGGTAAACCCTCTTCTAATCATTAAGGCTTCGAAACCTCTCGTCCTAAAAGATTCCCTACTTGAATAGTACCCTTGTAGTAACCCTTATAGACCACCTTAAAGGACTTAGATCCCCAATACCCAACCTTTAAACTTTTTGGGTTCTTACAGTTTAGTAGGAATCGGAAAGTTTAACCTTTCATTTCTGTGGCTTATTGGGGGAGTAAAAGGAACCTTATTCTAGTTATTAAGGCTCCTCCGTTACGGGCTTTGCGCAGCATCTCCTCCCAAACGCCGCCCTACGCCACAAGAGCGTGCGTGCCTCGCAGATGCAGGCAGATCCCTGGCTGCAGCTAGGGTTTCAGGGTTTTGGGGTTTAGGGTTTAGGGGTTTAGGGTTTAGGGTTTAGGGTTTAGGGTTTAGGGGTTTAGGGTTTAGGGGTTTAGGGTTTAGGGTGACGCAATAAAGACATAAGTACCTTGAACTACCAACTTATTGCACTGGTTTGTAGGATCCTTGTATTAGGGGTTCAAAAGAAGAACCTGCAGAAAAGTAGGTGAGGGTGTCTTAAGCTAGTTCTGAGTAGTCAGTAGTACTATGCCCTTGTAGTCCCTATAAATACATTGTAGTTTGTAGTATACCACCAAAGCCTGCTCTAAGTAGTGAGATCTCTATATATGATGGGCCTGATAATAGCTGGCAGTTGCATCATCATGATCAAGGGACTGGTCCTCCTAATCGTCACCGTGATCACCTCGTTGCGGTCGCCGTCACCGCCCTCTTCGACATGTCGATTGCCATCATCCTTTCCATCATCACCATCAGCCTCAACGTGACCCTCTGAGGTCCATTGCCGTCAGAGGTGCACCCAGCTCATGCCGAATAACAGCGAAACAGTGAGGAATGTCAGTCATGGTTTGATTGCTCGCGAGGGTAACGAGGTTAGTAGTTTTGGGATTTGGGCATTCGGCAGAAATTCGGCACCTTAGTGCACTTGGGAGACCAACACCGAAGATGACAAAGGGTTGGCTCCAGAACGGAGAATTCTAAGTCCTATGCCCTCAACAACCCCATGACACGAATTGGGTGTCCTGCGGAGGTTGTATGCCAGAGTCCCAAGCTTCTCCTGAATCCAGTCTTCAAGATCAAGACACCAATCAGCTCACAACTAGGGAGCAGCACAAATCTCGTTGTCTGAGGGGTCGACAATGGGCTTCACATGACTTTACAGTATAGCCTCGCAAAACACAGGGTTCAGGTTGTCCTTCGTTATGTGACCCCTTCTTGAGGATTTCCGCGGCTTCCAGAGCAACGCCGCGGTGGCGGACGCGCCGCGCTCGTCGCGCGGATTTGGAGGAGGGGAGGGTCCTCAAGTTCTGGACCATAAAAGTTAAGAGTCCCTATGATAAAGGCTTCACCATGTCAGGAGCCTTATATTGTTGAAGAGGCCATAGCGAAGCACCCCGCCTGAATTTGTCAAAATCAGCAACATAGCTTACATGGTTTACGGTTTCGAGATAGGATCTAATGTCTCTGCCTTCAATGGGGCCTCTCTGGCACCCCAGCTGCCACCTAGAGGTTGCAGTTTTGTTTGATCACGGGGCAGACCTCACACGTAAGCCGCTAGCTAGATCTCAAGCCCCGAAGCCGAAACGCCGCCAATCCCCTTTACCGTGAACCCAACATCCCTACAATGCCCTCCTTGCAGAACCATTACAGAATCCTTGTAGAAGTCTTACAGAACCCTAAGCCCTTAAATGAACCCTTAGAAGAACCCCTTGAAGGAGCCCCTGTTAGGATTTTCGGTCAACTGCGCACATCGAAGGAGCACCTCGTGAGATTCCCTGCGCTCGCCAGTATGCAGGCAAGTATGTCCCCAGGCCGGCACTGGGAGGGAACAGCTGTGTTTGGAAGTTCTACGGACCCTAAACTACAGGAATTACGTATATTCCTTATTATGGGTAATGCAGGATTTATATCATCAACCGTAGCACGGCTTATGGGTATTTGTGATGCTTTTGGGTGTAGGTTCCCAGGCTTTGGGGGTTCTTCAGGTGATCGGAGTCAGGGTTCAGAGTTTAGTCGATGCGGCGTCATGTGGGTGGTTGTCAAAACTATGGTCCCTTTTGCAGCTGTTTTGGGGTCCCTATGATAATGCGGCACCTATTATTTAGGGTGCCCCAAAAGGGACCATATTTTTGACAACTACCCATGTAGAACCCTAACTACACATCCCTGCATGAACTCT
The DNA here is from genome assembly GCA_905221615.1 of Symbiodinium sp. CCMP2592. NCBI lineage: Eukaryota > Dinophyceae > Suessiales > Symbiodiniaceae > Symbiodinium > Symbiodinium sp. CCMP2592. Next base: position 340,703 of record CAJNDT010005958.1, read on the forward strand.
TATGAGGATCCCGAAAAAGGAGCCTTGTTCTAATCATTGAGACCGCTATGTCAAAGCCCTAAACCCGAAGACCCTAAACCCCAAACCCAAAACCCTAAGCCCTATTGCGTTCGTTGCCTGCGGCTGGCTATGATCTTTGGCTCTTGGGCTTGTAAGAACAGGGCTCCCGAATCCAGATTGGATTGCTGGGTTCTTGTTAATTAGGGTTCAGGGCAGTTTAGGGTTTAGGGTTTAGGTAGGGTGTCAGAATAAGGAAACCATAGTATTCAGTATAGATCCAGATCATTCACTATGTCACTTTGCCTGCATAAGGAATATAGCTTAAATCATAATATGAAGCCCTATATAATTTAAGCCATGTTCCTTAATTAAGGGGTATTAGAATCCCCTAAACCCTAAGCCTCATGTCGTGGTGCATGCACAACAGGCGCAGCAGCAGGGCGAAGGCAGACGAACCTAAATCCCTGAACCCTAAACCCTACACCCTAGACCCTAAGCCCGAAACCCTTAAAAAAAACCTAAACCCTAAACCCGAAGCCGAAACCCTAAACCCGAAACCCTGACCCTAAACCCTAAACCCCAAAACCGGCTCTGCTTGGAACCCAAGGAGGCCGAAAGATGCTCGAAGGTCTCCAGAAAACGCGGAACTGAATCCTTAGGGGTACTTAGAAAAATTTTGATTTTTTTTTAAATTAAAATCCCTAAGAAACAGCTAAAATAGTAATTTTTGCTAGGGTTCTAAGTTCAGCATAGAATCCCGAATCCAGAGAACCCAGAGGCTCCTTCAATACCTCTTAGTTATCAGGAATATACCTTAAATCATACTAGGGACCCTACTGTATTTTAAGGAATATTCCGTGATTAAGGGATATTGGAGTCTCTGAGAAAGCTCACCGAGACGATCCAAACTTTCGCTTGTAGCGGGTGTTCAAAGAGAGAAGAAGCACGGGCCGTATCATGCATGCGCTTGCACGATAATCCCGTACATGCCAGACGCCAGCGAGAAGATGAACGATAATAGTATCCGGGCCACAGAAAGTGTGGAACCGGGCAGCTAAGCGCTGTCTTCATACACATTGAAGGGTTCCTGACATGATTATGGAGGCTTTAGCAGGGGTAGCTATGACATCCCCTTATCATCCGGACTTTTTGTAGGCAAAGCTAAGGGCTCTTAACATCATACGGCTTTCTCTACCGAAGCCCGAAACGAAGAGGCGATCAGCCCACCTCCTTCGAGACTCCCAAAGCACTTAGTCACTTAGTCAAGTACTGTACCTTGGGGTTTAGATCTAGCCGTACATTACTTAGAGGTCCACCCCTAATCCCAAACCAGAAGCCCGTGAAAAAGCAAACCTCAACTTCAAGGGTCTTCTGGCTCGCACATCTATCAAAGGAATCAAAAGTCCTAGCTCGACTTTCTAACATAGGCGCCTAAAAGTAGTTACCAATGTCTAACACTGTCCCACAACACCCTCCCAAAGCCCTGTTCCAATCATAAAGGGTTCGATGATGACATCATTGCACGGGAACTATGGTATATTCCTTGTACTGCGTAATGCAGGATTTTGTCCATCAGCAGTAGTACATACTTGGGACCCCTGGAATACTATTTAGCGCAAAAGCTACGACTATAAATTCCAATCACTAAGGGGTGGGAACACTTAAGGTGCAACCCCCAAGCCTCTGACCTTTTCAACCCCAACCCCGAGCATTAAACCCAAGACTTTTAATCCTGAAGCTCTAACCAAATTGACACCTAATACCCGCAAACCCTAAAAACTTAAAGCCTCTACCCTGCGCCGCCGCAGGTGCGCAGCAGCATTCGGGATTGCATTGACCGGCCGCCATCGCCGACACCACTGCCTACAGCGCAGAGTGGAGAAAGTCGAACTGGTGTCTCGGAACACTAAAGGATGTTTGCCATAGGGTTCTATAGTTTTCAATGAGGGTTTCAACAGGCTTTTGATGGGTGTCGTAAGTTTTCAGTGGGGTTTCTGCGGTTTCAATCAGGTTTGTAGGGTGGATGAAGGTTACATACTGTTGACACGACACGTTTTCTTAAAAGCACTCCATGGGATGCCTCTGGGTAGTTCTCTAAATTAGGGAGGGTTCTCTTTTTATTTATAAGGGTGCCGTACTATTTGAGGGACGATTTAGAAAGGGACCTTGATTTAGAGAACTTGCTATATACTTATATACCTCAAGCTATACTATACAGGACTTAATCAGATTTGCGGCGTATTCCTGCATAAGTACGGTGCTCTGCCCAATAGGCATCAGCTCCTTGTGGGTGCGACATCGGCGCCGGCGACTGACTAGTTGGCTGTCTGTGCTGCGGAGTTTGGGAAGTCTACAGCCTTGCACTCTAATATAGGGGCCTTAATAATTTGAATAGGTTTTGGGGCATATTTTACAATAGCTATAACAAGGAACCCCCAAAAGAGTATAGGTAATTATAGTACACTGGAAGTCTCATAAACTCCAAACCCTAAACCCTAAACCGGCTCTACACCCTAAACCGGCTCCACACCCTTCGGTCAAGGCTATCAGTGCTGCTGATGCCTTCCTCCTTGGGAGGATCCGTGTGCTGTTGCACGACCTTGCCTCATGCAGACGGAAAAAACCTTTAAAGAGCAACAAAAACCTAAACCCTAAGCCTTCAATCCCAAGCCCTCAACCCTAAATCCCTAAGCTTCTAAACTCGACACCCAGGCCATGGCGGGTCAGCCGGACGAGACGTATAGGAGCAGCTCCTGGCACCTGTTCCGGGCTTGAATTTTAGGAGGCTTTATGATTGCAAGGTTTAGGGTTTAGTTTAGGAGCCTAAATCATGACCAATACTATTTTAGCGGACCCATTATTCCAATTATGGAAAAAATGGGCCCCAAAACCTTATTCTAATTAGTAAGCCCCCTATAGGGCTGCCAGGGTTCCAAGGGCCTTAATAATTTAGAATAGGGTTCCTTTAAAGGGGTCCTTTAAAGGGGTCTATTATAAGGGGTCTATAATGGGGTTCTATGCAGAAAACGGAGTAGGGGTCTGGGCTTTGGAGCTTGTTTTGGGTTCTGGGCCCTGGGAGTTTCGGGGTTTAGGATGAACGGCTACTGAAGGTTTCAGGCGAGGGCGTTCGAGGCTTTCGGAGGTCCAGGGCTGCTGCTTCGGAGATCCAAGGGGGTGTGAGGATTGGGGTGTAGGCCCAGCGAGCCCAATACCCCTTAATTAAGGAATTTTCCCGTAAATTATAAGGGGAGTCATATCATGATTTAAGCTATATTCCTTGAGAAGGGTCGGGTCGGCATACTGGGTATTGTAGGGGCCTAAACAATTAACAATGCTGTTTTGGGGGTTCCTTACTACAACTAGAGTATAGTGTAGTCCAAAGCCCTACACACACACAGACACACACAGAGACAGAGAGACACACACACACACACACACACAGACACACACACACACACGTACACACCACACCCAGGTGGAGGTGTGAGGTGCACTCGACCAACCTGGTAGACTTCGCGGCCACGGTACGCAGAGCTCTCAGCTTCGTGGAGCCGCCGGACTGTCCACTCGAAAGAGCTTTCAACTTTTTGGCCGGCTCGCCCAGCAAAAAGCCAGCATCCAAGTGAAGCAGCCAGAACGTTTTTTCATCATTCAGGCCGCATATTATGCAAATAGCCGGCTGCGGGCGACTTGCTCCTGAAAAAGCTCCAGGAGAAGCAGGCACTGCGCAAATGGCAAAACACGCTGGAGCCGGTGTGAACTACCGGGACAGAGGTAAATGGTAATTATGGTACTAATTACCGCCATTTACAGGTAAGTGCTTCTAAGTATTCCTTAATACTTCAAACGCCAGTACTAACTGGCAATATAATAATAAGACATATTATATTCAGAAACCCTAAACTAGACCCTGCCAGACTCTAAACCCTACACCCTAGACTCTAAACCCCAAACCCCAGACTCTAAACCCTAAACCCTAGACTCTAAATTCTAAGCCCTAGACTCTAAACCCTAAACCCCAGACTCCAAACCCTAAACCCAACTCTCCGCTGCTTGGAGGTTTAGGGTTTAGGGCTTAGAGTTTAAGGTTCAGGGTTGAGGGTTTAGAGTCTCGGGTTTAGAGTCTAGGGTTTAGGGTTTAGAGTCTGGGGTGTAGGGCTTACCTGGACCCTACGGAGCCTACCTTTTTAGGGCCCCCCTAATATGACTTCTTTATATATGTCCCTAGAAGGTAGGTCACGTGGGGTTAAGGTAGAGTGTAGGGCTTAGGGCTTAGAGTCTTATAGAATCCCTATAGATCCCTTTAAAGGACCCCTTTAAAGGAACCCCTTATAGTTACTAAGTCCCCTAGAGACCCCCCCAAGTAGGGGGCCCTGGAAGGAGCCTCATCCTCGAGGCGGCCCAGGGCAAAGGGCTCTGCGACTTGGGAGTTTCCGAAAATGGGGGATCCAATTATAGTACCCTAGATAGTAGGATCCTGATTATAAGGACCCCCAAATAAGGTACCCTAATTTTCGGAAACTCCCACTTTGTGTCCGGGTTTCGTGTTTGGGGCTCGAGGGTTTAGGGGTTTAGGGTTCAGGGGTTTAGGGGTTTAGGGTTTAGGGTTTAGGGTTCAGGGTTTAGGGGTTGAGGGGTTGAGGGTTGAGGGTTTAGGGGTTTAGGGTTTAGGGGTTTACAGTAAACCCTACAAAGTTGGAAACCGGATTAAGGCCAAACAGTGCTGGGATTCCCTATACATCACTGTTAAGGATTGGGCTATTGGGTTCCAACTTTTGGGCTTCTACTACGAGCTTTAGGGGTTAGGGATTCGGGTTGAGGGTTGAGGGTTTGGGGCTTGGAGTTTCAGAGTTTAGGGCTTTGCGTTGTTTTACAGTTCGGGGGGTTTAGGGTTTGGGGCTTAGGGGGTTTAGGGCTTAGAGTTTGGGATTTGGGGTTTAGGGCCGAGGCTGTAGGGCTCAGTGGATATTGTGGGTTCTGAGTGCTGAAGAAGTCTAATTTCTCGGGCCTCCTTTTTTGGTTTCATGGCCCAAAACTGGGGTATGCCCCCTTCATTGTAAGACATTCTCCAGCTCAAAGTCTGGGAGACCGCTGACCTCGGGGTCACCCACAAGGGGATTCCGCACATAGATCAGCAAGCCTCAGAGGATTTTGCAAATAACGAAGTAGTTGGCCACCCCTTGCACGTAGCCCGTTGTTCTTCAATCAGGTAGAATCAAACTGTCATCCAGAATCATCCAGCAACAGCTGGAAGTGTTCCAGTTGCTTTCTGTGGCAATGAAGTCAAAGGCGCGAAGATCACAGAGTCGAGGCAAAGCAGAGTGGTGTGGGCACTGAGCGGTATGCCCCCTTCATTGCAGAGTAGGACCCTGTGAACAGTAGATCCCCAGGTACCCTATTCAAACCTTAAATCCTGAACCCTACCATCACGCGAGAAAAAGCAGCCCTGCCCCTTCAATTGGCTGAGGTTGTAGAGGCTCCACAGCGACGAGCGACGGCAACGAATGCAGTAGGGCAGAAGAGCGACAGAGTTGTCGTAAGGCTTGCCGTGACACTGCTAGCACTGTAGGGTTGAGCCATGTGGGATTTTCCAGAAGTAGGGGACCCTAATATAATATCCTAAATAGTAGAATCCTTCTGAAAAGGACCCCAAACTATGGTATCCCTAATTTTCGGAAACTCCCACGTATCCACTACTGCTGCGAACAAACACTTACGCTCCGTCATGCTACTAATATCACCGACCACGCCGCTAGACTGTTCGCATTACGTACACTAACTTCTAACCTCGAGCAGAAAGCCCGATCGCCGTCGAAATCCTAACTTCCAAAACCGGACATCCTTAAGCCCTTCCTAGAAGCCGAAACCTTGAAGCCCACACCCTCCATCCGATATTATCCCTCGGCACCAACCCCAAAGCCTAAATCCTACGCTCTCCATGCTGGGCCCTAAACCCGGAACTCTTAATCCCACACCCTCCATTGTCTCCTAAGCAAAATCCCAATCCCCTAATCCTTCACTCTCCGTTTTATCCTAGCACCCCCATCCTCTATTATCCCAGACCCTCAACCCTACATTATCCTAGACCCTAAACCCGAAAGCCTAAATCCTACCCTTCTATTTTATCCTAAACCCGAAACCCTAAATCCTACCCTTCAGTTTTATCCTAAGCCCTAAACCCGATCGTGTCTCGAAGGCGCGATCGATCGCGAAGCTGCGTGCACCAACGGCCTTCGGGGCGGCGGCGCACGGCGGCGCCTGCGTTTCGCCAGCTGCAGTCTATGGGTTCTGTTGAGCTCTTCCTTGAACTTCAATTTGGGGTTGCTTTGAAGCTTCTTTTTGATTAAGGGCTCTTTTTCGGTTTCCGGTTTCCATTTATTTTAATTTGGAGTTCCTTTAATCATTTCTTTAAGGTTTCGCGTACAATTCCTGTGGTTCCTTTGCAGCTCATCTTGGATGGAGAACTACCCAGAGACTCCCAGACTGCTTCATGGAGAACATCTCTTAGATCCCCAATACCTAACCTTTTAACTTTTTGGGTGGGTTTTTATAGTTTAGTAGGAATCGGAAAGTTTAAACTGTTTCTTCCGTGGCTTATTGGGGTAGTAAGATCTTCTCAACGGTAACTATGGATAAAAAAACTTTCCTTACAGTTCCGTCGTCTAATTCTATTACAAAGGAGCCCAGAACCCTACTCTACTTGTAATTATTCAGTAGGCATCTACATGAGTTCTGTCAGCGTGTTGAAGGTCTATGCCTCAATGAAAAAGCTCTGGGGTCTGTGGGAGTTAGAGCAAGTCATAGGAAGCTTGACTTATACAGTGCCTCGTGTATTCATGAATGCATCAGTCCCTGATCAAATAATCGTCAAAGCCTGCATCCCACAATATCGGTGGTATTCCAGAGGTCCGAATCGTTGGTAAATTACTTCCAGTATACTATGTGCGTGATCAAGGCTGCTAGATCAAACCCTCTGTCGAACCCGCAGCATGAACCCCCTTAGAAAACCCCTACTCATATGGGCAGCTGTCAAAACTATGATCCTTTTTTGGCTACCCCAAATATTATCCGTACTATATTAGGGACCCCAACAGGGGCCCTAATTTTGACAACAACTCATATAACCCGATAAGCTTTTTGTCATACTGGACTTTCTGATTTCGTAGTCTGCAGCCAACTAAGGGTGCCCCACCAAGCAGAAGTTGTTTCTCATAGAGACCCTTAGGGGGGGGGGTAGGGGGGGAAGGGGGCCGTAATGCCCATAATAAGGACTTTAAGAATCCCAAGCCCGAAACCTTCATAGGAACCCTAAACCCTTTGGAGTTTAGGGTTTCAGGGTTTTAGGGTTTAGGGCCCTAAACAGAAGCCTCGAACCTTTCAAGGATCGTAAAGGCAGTGTTTTGGATAGGATTGGATCCCAGAGCCTCCAACATACTGGGGTGATTCTCCAAATTATGGGTACCTTTGGGGTACCTATTATAATACGGCAACTATTGTTTAGGGTCCCAAAAACGGACCTTAATTGTGACAACAACCCACTTTGATTGAGGGGTACCAGCAACCCATGTATCAATGGGGGCACAGATGTGAGATGGGATCCCTCTGGGCACAGGGCTTCAGGGTTCTACGGCTTGGGATTCAGGGCTTGTTAGGGCTATCGGGGCTTCGGGGGCTTCCAGGATTGACCCGATGTGCCATCTTGTGCTGAGATTGGCCTGGCGTTTTTGCTGACCCTCCTGGTCGCAGGCCTCAATCCTAAGCAGTTTAAAAGGCTCAGGGATAGACCTTGGCCTGGAAAAGGGCTTGAAAAACGTTATTGGAAACCTTACAACCCTATCAGCCGGAATGCCCTAAGCCGTAAGGCACGTGTTTCTCTTTTTTCGGAGGAGCGGCTTCGGATAGTTTCTGATGGTTTGGGGGAAGCCTTGCAGTTGGGGTCAGCAGGTTCGGAACTCGGTTTTGCACGGAGGTCCTTGGTTTTGAGTTGGTGGGGCTTCTTTGTCATAGTTGGGTGACATTGTACATCTTTATGGGTACTAAATCCCAATAAGGAATAAGAATGTACATTTAATACTATCCCAACGATGAACTAGGCTTCAGGTCTAGGTCAGTCTAGGTTTCCGGGCTTAATGTTTTGAGGAATCATAAGCCTCAATCCTCAAGCGACAGAAGCTTGGTGAATTGATGGGTCGTAACCATGATAGCAACCGTCATCATCATACGCATAGTAATGATGATCATGTTCCCTTATTGTCCTTAAATAAGCTATCGGGTCATAGTTGTTAAGTTACGACATACAACTATTCGGAGATGCTGAGGAGCAAAATGCCGTCGGGAAATAAAGTAGGATCCTGAGGATATCCTTATTTGACTTGTATATTAAACCTACGCGAAAACACTTCCTATTGTTAACTACGCTCATCTACATTAAGTTCCCTGAGCCCGACAAACCTAGACAACTTGATAGCAATTCTACAAAGGCCACAGTATGAAGCCTTGACCATTTGCCCAAGCCTTACCAACACCCTTTCAATACCCTAAGCCTATACCACTAGAGGCCAGGTTTGGGATCAAGATTAGTAGGCACTTACTTTCGTCGATCGGTCGTGGATCCCATTTGAAAGCAAAACCCTATTCTAATTATCAAGGCCCCACCTACCGCGCTTCCTGGAGGCCACATGACAGGGCCTTTCATCAGCGAGGAGGCCTTCTTCACGGCTTGCCTGCCCATCAACCTCCTCCTTTGCACCTTGCTGGAACGTCGACACTGGGGATTAAGGGTTTTTAGGAATGAGGGTTTAGAGTTTAGGTTTTAGGGTTCAGGATGCCGTATACCTTTCCCCACCACTTTAAACTGTCTAAATATGGGGTTTGAAAAGAGGCCCTGCAGAAGAATAGTGTATGGTCCTGTGTATCAACGATACATCAGATCTTCGACCCCTTGAGGGTTAGCAAGCGTTCTTTCAAACATTAAGTTGGCGCAGAACGCCGTTGCGTCGCCAAGGTGGCTAAGGGCATGCTTGCAGAATCCGACTCCGACGATGCGAATCAAGAAGGGCTGGATGATAGACAAGGCCGTGACGACCCTGACGAACAGACAAGCTCACAGGGAGTGGCACCAAGGCGACGGCGACGGTCGTTTCGCACAGCGACGGCGGCGTCTACCTATAGTTCGTTTCTACCGGCCTGTTACCATATACGTTTAAGGTTCATTATTTTTGGTTTAGGGCTTAGGGTGGGCCCTCAGTCGTGCCCTTTCATTTTGGGTTTTGCATTTTGCTAAGCAAGCTTCATCCGCTCCTTAATAAAGAGTAGTAGTAATAGGAACCAAGTCTCTGACATGGAGATTTTAGAAAGTTGAAAGGTACTCTGCGTGTCCTAAAAAGAATTCGGCCCCATACCAGGATCACTCTCCCTTGTGAAACTCCCGAATCAAGCCTACTTGGACTGTCGGGGGACTTAGTAAGTAGGTAGTAAGTAGACTTATAAGTACCCTAAAAGGGACCCTAATTAGGGTTATGGTACTTATAAGTCCTTAAAATAACCAGTTACTAAGTCCCCCGACCCTCCAAGTAAGCCCCCGGACCCCAACGCCGAACACCGAGTTTTCAAGGCTCCCGTCGTGGAATCTTCGGGGGTTTATTTCTGGTGTGCAGACAGAAGCCTTGTTCCATGTGGGGGTTTCCGAAAATAGGGGACCCTAATATAAGCAATATAGCACCCTAAAAAGGTAGGATCCTTATTAGAAGGACCCCAAGCTAAGGTACCCCTAATTTTCGGAAACCCCGATGTACCCCAAAGCACCCGAACAAACCACGGGAAGTTTCAGCAACCACAGGCCCTTTAAAACCCTAAGCCCGAAACCGCAAAACCCCAAACCCCACTTATGAAACCGTATAGAACACAGCTCCAGTATCCCATAAAGGAAGGCTTGAAGGAGCTGGGGTGTTTGTTAAAGGGATCCATTTTGGAGAGGTATTCCTAAAACCTAGAACTTCGAGCTCTACACTGAATCTCGAAACTCCTCCAGCCCCAAAACCCCAAAAGCCTTGCAGAATCCTTATGCAGCGCCGACAGGCCCCTAGATACCAGAAAGCTCTCAATCCTAAACCCCTGCAGAATCCTTCTACAGCCCCTAAATACCAGAAAGCTCTAAGCCGCTAAGCCCTAAAGCCCTGAAGCCCTGAAGCCCAACACCCCTTGTTCAGAGAGGCATGAAGTCGGGGGGGCAGCTCTTCACCAACAACGCAGCCCTTCTGAGTCTGGGCCTCTTCTCGGGGGAGGCCAAGTGGGCTGGGAAGGGTGCGGGGTTATATAAGGGTTTAGGGGTTGGGGGTTTAGAGAAGAATGACATAAGTAGGTTGAGGAGGGTTTCGTAGAGTTTCTTGATGGTGTTGGGTTGTAGGGTTGGTGAGGGTTTCATAGGGTTTGTTAATGGTGTTGTGTAGGGTTTTGGGGTCTGGGGTGTAGGGGTTGATGAGGGTTTCATGACATTCTGAATAGGGTTGTGTAGGGTTTCGTAGGGACAAGAACGACAGAGAATGCACTTAAGCTGAATATGCCGTAGTATGATTAGAAGCTACAGTACTCAGTACTCCAAGACCCTATCCTAGCTATTCAAGCCCCTAATCGCCGGTGCAGGACATTCAGGGTTTAGACTTTAGCGAGCTTTGGGGCTGCGGGTTCCTAGGGCTTACGTGACAGTCTGGGTCTCAGATGTTCAGGTTTCAGTGCCTTGAGTTTCTCGGGTCAAGATTCTTTTTTAGGTAGGAAGGCAACCAACATCAACCACTAGCAGCCGCCAGCATGAACAACCGCGGTTACCGTGCAACAAGCACACTTTGCCCGATCACAGGTGGGAGGTGCGTGCCAGCACATGCACAGAGACTCCGGCATCCTACCTATAGTCTCCATTGTAGTTCCTTTTTTTGCATAACCAGTGAAAAATTTGGGATCCTAAAAGGTAACCCCAAAAAGGAACTACAATGGAGACTATAGGTATAGTTTCAGGAAATGCTCGAACCTCGCAGTTACGGCCCCTACATTGTACGTCTACGAAGCTAAGTATGTCTCCTCAGGCGTTCGGTCAAGATGCGCTTGTGACGTAAAGACTGTTGCAGACCCTGCTTTGAAGCCGATGGAAAGGGAGCCTTATGATATGGGAGATTTCAAAAATTACGGGTACCTTATTTTGCAATCCTTATGATAAGGATCCTACTATTTAGGGTACTATACTAGGGTCCCCTATTTTCGGAAACTCCCATATAGGGCTCAGGAATCAAAGCATCATGTACATACTTTTGTAACATACCATGTCAGTGCATAGTGTGCAGGTGTCTCTTAGCGCCTTCCTGCGGAATTGGATCACGACCTACCTGGGCAACATGCTTGGTGCCTTTGCGGGTGTTGGGTTCAGGGTTTACATCGGGTTGAGGGTTGAGTTGGGTAGTTAGGGCTTAGTGCTTAAATAGGCTGGCACCGTGGCTTCGAATGCAGAAAAGCGGTACTAGTACCTGTAGTAGTTCTAGCAGTAGCAGTAGTAGTAGTGGTAGTAGTACTAGTAGTAGTAGTAGTAGTAGTAGTAGTAGTAGTAGTAGTAGTAGTAGTAGTAGTAGTAGTAGCGTACTCGTACTCGTACTCGTACTCGTACTCGTACTACTACAGTACGAGTACTACCTACTACTACGTACTACTAGTACTACTGCTACTACTACTGCTGCGACTACTACTACTACTACTACTACTACTACTACTACTACTACTACTACTACTACTACTACTACTACTACTGCTTCTACTACTACTGCCACAACTACCACTACTGCTACTACTGTTACTACTACTACTACCACTACTACTACTACTGCTGCTACTACTACTACTACTGCTACTACTACTACTACTACGACTACTACTACTACTACTACCACTACTACTACTACTACTACTACTACTACTACTACTACTACTACTACTACTACTACTACTACTACTACTGCTACAACAACTACTACTACTACTACTACTGCTACTATTACTACTACTACTACTACTACTACTACTACTACTACTACTACTACTACTACTACTTCTGCTACTACTACTACTACTACGACAACGACGACGGCGACTAGTAGTAGTAGTAGTAGTAGTAGTAGTACTACTACTACTACTACTACTAACACTACTACTAACACGACTACCACTACTGCTACTACTACTACTACTACTACTACTACTACTACTGCTACCACTACCACTACCACTACCACTACCACTACCACTACCACTACCACTACCACTACCACTATCACCACCACTACCACTACTACTACTACTACTACTACTACTACTGCTACTACTACTACTACTACTACCACTACCACTACCACTACCACTACTACTGCTACTACTACTACTACTACGACGATGTTTGCAACTACTGCTACTACTGCTACTGCTGCTGCGACTGCTGCTACCACAAGTACAACTGCAGAGATAGAATCCCCTTGTCGTTGCACTTCCATGAGAAAGGGATTGTCGAGCTTCTGGATAGGGCTATACTAAGGTCGGAACATTAGCCTGGGTATCCCCCTGGAAACGCAACAACTGTGCTGCAATGTCCGACCCTGATCGAGTTGTCAAGGCCAGCCGGAAAATCCAATTCTAGCTATACAGGCTCTTATTGCGATTCTGACAACGTGCCCCGAACAGTGATAAGTCACTTAGAGGACCGAGACGACGATGACGACCACGACGAGCGCCAGCACGACGACTATGACCACCGGCGCCGCCGACGACCGCTGTCCAGGACCTCCGCGACGATGACTAGGACCCGGCCCACCCGCGACACCACCAGGAGACAAAGAAACCAGGAGACCACCAGGACGAGCGGATCCTCTTAAAATGAAAGGATGGGAACACAAAATATGCAGCGCGCCAAAGCCTGAGCCTGTTGTTTGGGAACGCTGTGCTAATTCACACTGAACGAGAGCCTCATTGTGACTTCGTGTGGCTGTTTGGGGAACAATCGCAAGATTCTCCTGAACCTTTTTATCTGCCTAGGATGCCCAGTAGTACCCTTATTCCTTTTTTGTAGTCCTAGGTTCCTTATAAAGTTACCCAATACCAAAAAGAGAGGCCTTTTTATTCCTAGGTTACTCGGTATCCTAGCTGCTCCAGTGACTCCGCGAATAAGGCATGGGTGCTGCTATGGCATTGGCAGCACAGCTGCAGGGAGTGGACCTGAAACATTGAACCCTACCTGAACCCTGAATTCAAGAACCTTAGAAGCCCTGAAGCCTAATCCTTCTAAGTGCTAACATACGCAGCATATATGCATGAGCTTGGTTTAGGGTGCAGCGATTTTGGTTTGAAGGTTTGGGGGGTTTGAGGGCTTTGCGCTTGAGTGTTGAGGGTGAAATCGAAGCCTGCGCAGTTGCGCACATTGTTCCTGGGGGTTCTTGATTAAAGTCGTAGCATAAACACGACAGAGCCGTTTGCAAATACCCCCTGGTTTCTGTGCATGTCAGTTTAAAACCTCCTTCTGGTAGGCTTAATTACGGGATTTCCCCGTCGCTTGTTCTGATCTGTGCATAGGAACTACAAGAGCTGATTACCAGAACGATCTCGATGGACCTCAACCCTAAATAAACCCTAACCCCTAAATCCTAAGTTGTCATGAGTCCGGCTTGATGCATCCATGAACAGACGTACGTCGCGTGTGCACGACTGCGCAGAGGTGCGCTCTGAGAGGTTAAGTAACGGTGTTGGTCAGAGTTCACAAATATGTCCACATACATACATGCATGCATGCATGCACAGATCTTTTTGCAATTAAGGTAGCATTGTTACATGTATATATATATATATATATATATATATAGATATGTAGATGCATATTCAGCTAGATATGCACGCATACGCATTGTAAAAGCCTCAATTCCTGCAAACACCCCAGCCAGGCCAATGCCGCACAAAATTAACTTTCAACATCTTGCAACCATGTAGTGCTTTTTGCTGTGATCTAAGCTAAACCCTAACCCCTAAACCCTACATGTACGGTGTGTCCCTGGAACCCCTCAGTGCTCTACAGAACCCCACAGTCGACTTTTGAACTCCACGTTCGGCCCAGTGACTCCTCACGAATCCGGACAAAACGGTTTAGGGTTTAGGGTTTAGGAAAACTCTTTGTTAGTAAACTCCTATAGAAGCCCTTGGAGCCCCGAGGATTGGCAGAATCCACAAACAGATGAACCTGTAAGCCCATAAACCTCCACCCGAGAACCCTAAACCCTAAACCGTCGAGAACCAAAAAACATCCTAAACCCGAATTCTTTAAACTCGTAACCCCCCCGGGCCTCGCAAAACCCCCAAGGACTTGGCAACACCGAATCCTCTAGGACTCCTTCAAGGGATCCTGTAAGGGATCCTTGAAAGGAATCCTGAGAGGAGTCGTGTTCAGATCCTTGACACGGGCTCTTCCGGGAACCCGAAACCCTACACACTAATCCTCCTGAACCCAAGTTCCAACTTTCTGGGATTCGCCCCGGACCCTGAACCCGACACCCCAAACCCTGAACCTTAAGCCCTTGCTACCCTAAACCCAAAACCTTAGAGAGCGGCCTGCCATGGGGCCTGGGTTTTTTGAGTACTGTGTTTCTTGGTCTCATATAGAATTGTACTATGCGCGCATGCATTTACGCATGCTAATGTTCACAAAAGTGTAACATTATGCAGTATACGTATGTGCATGTATATATACGTGAATGCGCAGGCATGTTTGTTCTTACAGATACACATGCACGCAAGCATAAACTCAAAAGCCCGTACATGTGTTTTTGTATATTTGCACTACCGTGGAATGCTCTACCACCACAATCCACTAAGCTGCTTCAGCTGCTTCCAAGCGAAATGAAAGAATCATTTAAGTAGTTGCCTCATGTATCATTCCAGCTTATTTTAACACGTTAACCTACCACGTTAACACCCGGTAATCTAAGGTGCAGAGCCGACTTGCCGTGTTCTGATCCCCTGATGTCCTGACTCGGTGCTGAAGGTCTGTCTGTTTGCGAGAGTACTACGCAGTTGAGTCTGCACTGTAGTATTTCAGCATGTCAGTACGACTTGCTTCTGTGGCGTCTCAGACCAATCCGCAACCCCAATGACTATCGCAAAACTGTATATATTGCTGCCAGTGGGGGAACACATATTATACACATCTGGTTTTATGGCGCTGTAACTAACGATGCACACAGAAACCCGAGCATGCCTTCGTTAAGTCATACAGGGATACATACACTCACAAGCCAATGCATGCACTGCTTCTGTGTTTGCACTACCATGGTACGCTCTACTGCCTCAATACGAAGTGCACGGCAGATACGCCAGCGCTTGTAAGCGAAATGACATGAAGTATTAAACATGAGTAATTACTTCATACATCGTTCCAGCGTATTCTACAACTTTAACACCCGGTACTCTCGGGGGCAGAACCGACTTTCCGTGTTCTGATTCCCCTATGTCTTGACTCGTTGAAGGCTGTGGCGTGTGAGTACTCAGTTCAATGTTTATTGCAATATCTCAAAACAGCCGCAATGACTTGCTATAATGGGCCCCACAACAACGCACAGCTAATGTGACCGTGTCAAGACGGTATTTCTGCAAATCGGCGAAAACATATACACTGTACACGTGTGCTTTGTCTCTTGTGCGGTGCCATAACATATCCTGTCATAGATTGTATCAGGGTTCTACAATATCTCTAAGTTGCCAGGTTAAGAGGTCGGTGACATCATCCATGCTGAGACCAGTATGTATATGAATGTACAGATGGATGGGTAGACAAATAGATAGGTGGATAGATACATGGATAGGCAGATAGATAGATGGAATATGGTCAGATAACTTATCTACATGTGCGTCTGCAATATTTGTGTGTATAAAAAGGCAAAGTCCACGTGTAGAAGGGACTTTCTAGCACCTGGTATAAGTCTCCACGATTCCTTATGGTCGAGGCCCATCTGGATGCCTTCCATCCTCGCGATTCCCCTTGATATATCCCTATGGTTTACATGGTGCTTGGTCCATTGAATTCTTAGCACACACCATGAAACCGGAAATAATAACAAATTCAGGTCGTGTGGTATGCTAGATAAGCTTGGCATGTTCTTCCATATCAAACATGCAAAACGTCAGGATATCAAATTTACGGTAATGTTTGTGCAATTGGTGTGGGTTCTCGTGTTCTCCGTCTTGGTTGGTGTCTGGCGCACGCGTGGGTGGGGTTAGAATAGCTACTCATACGGCCCCCGGGTGCCTGTAAACAACAGGATATTGCTTATAAGCAGAAGCAGGGCCAATAAGCAGAAGGCCGCAACCGGCCTGCTTGTAAGCAGACAGCCTGCTTATAAGCAGCCGGATTGCTTATAAGCAGACAGCCTGCTTCTAAGCAGCCGGATTGCTTATAAGCAGAAAGCCTGCGTGGAATCATAAGCAGCCGGACTGCTTATAAGCATCACATAAGATAGATTAGAGAGTAGTCTTGTTTACGTAGACCCTACACCCAAAAGAACAGCCACAGCGGAAGGTTGTCCGGGCACGTCAGCGGTGGCGGAAACCAAAAAAACCAAAAAAAACAAAAAAACCAAAGATTTCCGCACTAGTCTGAAGGATTCCGACTAGTGCGGAAATCTTTGTTTTTTTTTGTTTTTTTTGGTTTTTTTGGTTTGTTTGTTTTTTTTGGTTTTTTTGGTTTTTTTGGTTTTGCTGAAGGTTTAGGGTGTAAGGTGTAAGGCTTGTGCTTATATCTACGGCTTGCAGGACTTCCAGGGGTCCAGAGGGCCTTCCGAAGCATGCAAAGCAACCCCGAACGACAAGCACCGAACAACAAGTAGCGCAAAAAGTGCAAAACACTGGGTATGCAAAAACCCAGGCCCCATGGCAGTCCCGTCTGAAACCTTAACCCCTAAACTCCTAAACCCTAAACCTTAAACCCCAAGCTCCTAAACCCTAAACTCCTAGACCCTAAACCCTAAATCGTGCCGGGAAGCCTTACAGAAACCAGAAAACCCTGAACCTGACGCCCTTTCCCCCTAAACCCTAAACCTTAAACTCCTAAACCCTAAACCCTA
Organism: Symbiodinium sp. CCMP2592; assembly: GCA_905221615.1. Lineage (NCBI taxonomy): Eukaryota > Dinophyceae > Suessiales > Symbiodiniaceae > Symbiodinium > Symbiodinium sp. CCMP2592. The sequence goes on from CAJNDT010005958.1 coordinate 357,835, forward strand.
AATCGTGCAGGGAAGCCTTAAAGAAGCCAAAAAACCCTAAACCTTTGCCATTTTTCCCCCTAAGCCCTAAACCTTAAACCCTAAACTCCTAAACCCTACATCCTGCAGGGAAGCCTTAAAGACATCCTAAAAACCCGAATTCCTGCCTTAAAGAAATCCTCAAAGGCCGCCTCCACCGGCCTCCTCACAGCGAGTCCCCTGCAGGCGTCCTCTTTATGGGCCCTTTTTCTTGGGGTTTAGTTCTTTTCACGTCAGGGGTTTGGGGTTTTAGGGTTTTGGGTTTAGGGTTTGGGGGATTAAGAGCTGAGTCGTTTGAGGTTTAGGGTTTAGGGACTATCTTGGGGTTCAGGGTTCTCTTGTCATTTAGATTTAGTAACTTAGTCTCATTTAGGGTTCACTGTGCAGGGTTTAGGGCTCCAGGAAATTTTTAGAGCGGAGAAAAAGAAATTCTATCGGGGTTCTGTAAAGATTCCTGCTCTGGTTCTGTCGCGTGGTATTGTGACAGGGTTGGTTTGCGGTTTTAGAGGGTACGTGGGTCCTCTAGGGGTCTTCAGCGGCTTACAAGCGATTTCAGGCTCGAAGGCTTAAACCTTGAACACCTACACCCTGAATCCGCAATCTCTAACCTCTAAACCCCCAAAAACCCCAAACCCTAAAAGCCCTAAACCCCAAACACCGAAACTCTTGGAAAAAAACACTTCAATGTAATCTACCTATGGTCTCCATTGTAGTTCCTTTTTCTGGTTTAACCAGTTCTATATTCAGGATCCTACAAGGTAACCCCAAAAAGCAACTAAATGGAAACTATAGGTAAACATCTAAACTCGAAGCCGTCAGCGCGAAATCCTTGGCTTGAAGGATGTCCTAAGCTTTGAACTCTGAAAGTAGAACTCTACGCTGCGTAAGTTTAGGGGGTTTCGGGTATAGGGTTTAGGGAACCTTTGTATGGGCTTAAGGTTGCGAGTGTGCTGTGCGATTTCGGCAGACTCCGTACAGTTACAGATCTGGGACATAGGGTTCAGGGCAACCTTACAACCCCAAAGCCGTCAACCAAGAAACCCCGAACTCCGCAAACGGCCTGGAACGAAAAATCCAAGAACCCTGAACGAAGAAGCCCTCAAACCCCCAAGCCGTAAACTTGATCCCTAAACCCTAAACCGTTTCGTGAGGTGCTGACGGCTTTAGCCCAGCAGTCGAAGATCAGGGGCGAGATGGAGACGATGTGCAGCGTGCTGTGGCCGAACAGTCTTGAACACAGGTTGAGTGTTCCCTGCAATCGGAATAGGGTGTTGCGGAACATTATACTACTATCAATTTAAGGAACCTCCGAACAATATTGTTAGTTATAAGGCGCTTGTTTTAAACTATGAACCTTGATCTCTAAACTCTAAACCAAGTAACCAAATCTCTGATAGCGTCAGAGCCGAGAACGGGGTCTTCCATATTACAGAGAGGTGTCTTCGGTTCGAGGTGGTCTACGTCGGTGCGGCTGGGAGTGGAGTTTATCGGATTTTTCGGTTGAGGCTCGGCACCGTCCTGCAGGTTCAGGTTGCAGGGTTTAACCCTGAACGAATGCCAGGATAGCATGAAGCCGTCCGGAGTGTAAAAGTGTAGTACTCCGTGAAGTCCGACCCTACACCGAGCCTGGACCCGAAAAACCGAAATGCTAAACCCTGAATCCCTACAACCCTAAATCCCTAAACCCTGAACTCAACCCCGTACAAGACCCTACACCTACCGATGACGTGAAACCCGAACCTTGTTTCCGAAACTTTACCTGGAAAACAAAAAGCCTTCCTAGAGGCCGGCTTTTGCACGTTGTTGGTGTTCCTGGCCTCGTGGACGGCCACGGCCGCTGAGCTGTTGATGGGATTTTTTCTGAAAGGGTTCTTCCGGTTGGCTCTTAGGACTTTAACTTCTTTGGTTTCTGTATGAACAATAACAAGGAGGCTTGGCTTTTGGGGGGGTTCAGAAGTCAGCCAAGTTTCTAAGAAGGGTTCTGTGGCGTGTTGTACGGGGCTGTGGGGGCGTTATGTGCTACCTTCATCTACCAAAACCTACTTTTTTTGCGGGGTCCTCCATAAATTCCATATTAGCGTTTATAATAAGAGCCCGCAAATAAGTAGGGTTGGGCAGTTTACCTATAGTCTCCATCGTAGTTCTTTTGTTGGTTTAACCAGTTTTATGTTAAGGATCCTAAAGGTAACCCTCCAAAAGGACCTACAACTAGGATCTCCAGTAGTACCCTTATTCCCTTTTTGTATTCCTAGGTTCCTTATAAAGATACCCAATACCAAAAGAGAGGCCTTTTTATTCTTAGGTTACTGGGTATCCTAGACAATGGAGACGAAAGGTAAGATCTTATGGAAGGGTTATTGGGGTTTTGTAGGGTTCCACAGCGGCTTAAGGGCTTTAGGCGTTAAGGGTATCATGCCTTTAGGATCTTAGGTTTTAGGGGGTCTTTAGAGTTTAGGGTTCAGGGTTTAGGGGTTTAGGGTTTAGGCTTTTTCGCTGTTTTGGGAGTTTAAAGGCTGTCGATTGAAGTTTCAGGGTCGGGTTTAGCGTGTAAATTACCTTAGATCCCCAATACCTAACCTTTCAACGTCTTGGGTCCTTATAGTTAAGTAGGAATCGGAGAGTTTAACCGTTTATTTCCGTGGCTCATTGGGGTAGTCAGGTACTGAGTTTAGGTTCAGGCCCTTGCTGCCTTTGGCATGTGTGGACGGCTTCGAGAGCTTTAATGGGTCTCTTTGACGACGGAGGGGCTTTGTTCCAGTTGACATAGGAAGGCTACTATTTGCTTAAGAACCCCCAAAAAATTAAAAATATATTCCTTATGGGGCCTATGGGGGTAATATAGGGATGTTTATTTTTTTGGGGGGGGTTTCTTAAGCAAATAGTAGAAGGTCAACATACCATTCACCCTAAGTCCCCTCGCCCCTTCTGTGATCAGCTCAATTCAGAGACCTACGTGGGGGGGGGGGGGAGAAATCTGACCCACCGGACCCCGGATTTTCTTCCCGGCGAGTTGCGGGTTTCGGGTGTTGGGTTCAGGCGCTGAGGAATTCCAAAGAAGAGGCTTCACGTCTGGTCTCCTTACTCCTTTTGAGTCCACTTACCTGCATCCCTTGATCTTGAAACCTAGGCTCTGCACGGCACTGCATCCCAAACCCCCGCCGCGAAACCCTACTATGAATGACAAAAAGAAGGCTATCCAGAAATCGTTTCTCATCCGATTGTAGCTAACACCGAAGGAGATTTCCAGACAAACCTTACAGTCCCAAGGAGGCCCGGAAAACACCCAAACAGGAAAGCACCAAAACCCTTGAAGCTCCGAAGCCCAAACACCTACCCAGAGAGCCCAATACGCCTTAATTTCAATTATTAAGCTATATAGCTTAAATCATAATATGAATTCCCTTATAATTTCAGGTATATTCCTTAATTAAGGGGTATTGGGCTCTCTGGGTACCAAAGCCCATCTCGGCGAAGTCTGCCCAAGGTGGCCAGGAAAGAAATGAAAGGACGACTCATGGGGCTTTGGCCACGCAGCCGCGTTGAGGTTTCAGGTCTAGGGTTTAGGTGGTCTTGGGCCACCCAGCGGCAACGAATGTGGTAGAAACCGCAATTCCTAACCCCAACGCCCCCCAACCCTACATAAAGTACCCATATGGAGGGCTCGTTTCAGCCAGCTTTTTAAGGAGTTCCTGTCCAAGAGCTTTACAGTCGATAGATTGCTTAAACGGACAAGCTTAATAGGTTTTATGGTGTTTGAGTACTCATGCTTATGAATATGGTGTTTTACAAGATTCGTACACTCGGGATTTGCAGGCGTTTATCGGGTTTTACAGGAATGGAGTGCGGAGCTTTACAACAAGGCTTACGTGGGTGTAGGCTTCATGGCTTCACGGTGGACAGAGGCCAAAACCCCCGGGATCTGTTACTTAAAAGCTTTCTCCCTGGTTACTTCAAAGCCCAGAAAAAGGAGTCTAAATATACGAAACCCTAAACCCTGAACCCTGAAAGCCCTAAACCAACATAGACCCTTTCTCTGAAAGATCCCGCAGATCCTTCCTCCCGGCAACTTATCGGTCTTCTAGCGTCGCGAAACCAAATTCCAGCTGCTAAGTGTGAAGCCCTAAGCACTCCCATTAAACCCACCTAAGGGAAACCTTAGGGGGGTTCCTTTAAGGGCTCCTGTTAAGGGTTTGCCAGAGAGCCCAATACCCCTTAGTTAAGGAATATACCTGAAATTTTTCAGGGGATTTATACTATGACTTAAGCTTCTTTCCTTTGTTAAGGGGTATTGGAGTCCCTGGGCTTAACCCGTAAGCTCGTGTTATTAGGCTTCTGGGGTGGCCGTAAGTGCTATTTCCCTATGTATGTCCAACTGGACACGGCCTAAACGCTGGTACGGTTGATATAAATCCTGCATTACCCATAATCAGGAATATACCAGTATTTCCATAGTTTAGGGTCCTTAAGGTAATGCAGGATTTACATCTTCAAACCTAGTAGTCGAGCAAGTAACCTTTAACTATAACTTTTGTTAGGGTACTGTAATCCGTATATGTTCCCAGTATACTCGGACAAGTTAACCTTTTGGATCCCTAATTAAGATATTGGAGAACCCTACTTGGAGGTTCATGGTTAGTCATAAGTGGGGTTATAAGTCCCTTAATATGGGTTATAACTACAATTACCACTTATCAGCCTACTTGTATGTAGCCATGAACCTCCAAGTAAATCCTGTCTGATGTCAGGTTTTGCGCCTCCTTCTACTTGGCCATCGGATTCGAGAGGGCCCTCCGGATGCAACATGGTGGAGGTTTTGGGAGTTTAGGGTCTACCTATAGCTTCCATTGCAGTTCCTTTTTGGGGTTACTTGTTAGGATCCTTAATATAGAATTGGTTAAACCGGGGAATTACAATGGAGACAATAGGTAGGGTTGTGGTTTAGGAGTTGTAGGGGTGCCGGGTTTAGGGGTTTAGGGCAGAGTGGAGGTTTTGGGTGGATAGGGTGCCAGGCTGTACCTTAGGATTTAACACATACACACAGGCACGCACACCCAGACACACTCGTTTGTTTGTGTAATTACTTAACTGCCTTTCTCGAACTTACATGTTTGTTCGGCTGCTTTTTGTGTTTAGTGTGTTTGAAAGTGTGTTTGGTGTGTTTGTGTGTGTGTGTGTGTCTGTGTGTCTGTGTGTGTCTGTGTGTGTCTGTGTGTGTGTCTGTGTGTGAATGCGTGTGTCTGCGTGTGTCTGCGTGTGTCTGCGTGTGTCTGCGTGTGTCTGCGTGTGTCTGCGTGTGTCTGCGCGTGTCTGCGCGTGTCTGCGAGTGTCTGCGCGTGTCTGCGTGTCTGCGCGCGCGCGCGGGTGTGTGTGTGTGTGTGCGTGTGTGCGCGAGTGGGCGTGTGCGTGTGAGTGTGCGTGTGCGTGTGCGTGAGCGTGTGCGTGTGCGTGTGATTGTGCGTGCGTGTGATTGTGTGTGTGTGTGTGTGTGTGTGATTGTGTGTGTGTGTGTGTGTGTGATTGTGTGTGTGTGTGTGTGTGTGTGTGTGTCTGCGTGTGTGTGTGCGTGCGCGCGCTCGCGGGTGTGTGTGTGTGTGTGTGTGTGTGTGTGTGTGTGTGCGCGTGGGTGTGTGTGTGTACCTGTGTGCGCCCACGTGTGTGTGTGTGTGTGTGTGGCGGGGTTGGGTGCTTGTGCATTCTGTGTGTTTGTTTGTCTGTGTGCTTGCTTGTTTTGGTTTGTGTTCTTTGTTGGATTGCTTTTTCGTTCGTCTGTGTGTTTTGAATGCTGATTCTTTTGTTTTGTTGTGTGTTGCTCTGTGTTGTGCAGGTGTATCAACGGTGATGTCTTGAACCGCTGGCTTCAAAAGCAAAGGGCTGCAGTTAGGATTTAGAGGTTTGGGGTTTAGGGGTTTAGGGTTCCCCCTTTTCGGAAGTTGTGGTGCTTGCATGAGTTTTAGGGCTTCAGGGGTTCATGGGAAGCTGACAGGTGGTTACCGACGTTTTCTTCCTGCCGCCCATCCTTTTCTGTGCCTTTGCTGACCTCTGAGAGCAAGTGTGTCTCTGGTCTTCTACGAACGTTCTGTGAAGTAGAGTGGAGCCACGATGGTCAATATGGGCGTTTCCGAGAATTAGGGGTGACTTCTTTTAACCTTTGGGGTCCTTATAATACAAAGGATCCTACTATATTTGGGATAGAAGATTAGGGCTCCCTATTTTCGAAAAGTCCCATATACTGGGGATGGCAGAGCCGTAGAAGGAGGGACGTCGTATTCTGCAGAAGGGTCGTGTCATATTACGCGCCCCAATACTGCGGGCTTTGTTGAGGCAGCATGTCCTCTGAGTTGGGCCTTTATTTGGGTTCCTTATATGAATCCTACTATTTGGGGGTTACAGGCCCAGGGTTTCTAAATCAGGTTCCTACATTATTTTTACGTACTATTACTATTATTATTACTATAGTACCCTTATAGATCCCTTATAGTAACCCTTATAGACCACTTTAAAGGGACCCCAAAAGAAAAGGCCCCAGGCTTTTAACCCCTTTCGGCCGCAACCCACTAGCTTGCAGAATGCCCTTGGCCTGAGCCTGATGCCGCAGTAGGGTTTACTTGGAGGGTCGGGGGACTTAGTTCCTTTTTGGGGTTACCTTCTAGGATCCTTATATAAAACTGGCTAAACTAAAGCAGGAACTATACAATGGAGACTATACTTGGAGGGTCGGGGGACTTTGTGAGTAGGTAGTAAGTAGACTTATAAGTAACCCAAAAGGGACCCTAATTGGGGTTATGGTACTTATAAGTCCTTTAAAGGGTTTCCTTATAGGCTTAAGATTCCCTTAGCCCCAAGGGTCCAAAGGACCCAATATTCAGGTACTCGGTTTTAGGATAGTAGTTATGTAGGTTAGGATTTCGGAGAGTAAATGATTATTAGGTACTTGGACCCTTAGGGTTTAAAGGGAACTCCAGAAAGTTGGAATATGGATTCAGGGTAGGATACCTTATAATTTACCATAAAGGGTTTAGGATAATCATATTCCAACTTTCTGGCTTTTACTGTATGAGGTTTGATCCTGAGCCCCAAACCCGAACCCGGTAAACGCCAGACCAAGAAGCAGACACTTTCGGATTTGGGATTTAGGGTTTGGAGTGGGCATGAACAAGCCTGTGCCAGAAAGGGTTTAGGATTGCATAGCAGCCGGTGAGTAGCATTTGCGCTCGTGTCAAAACTACTTGTCGTAAGACCCTAAACCCTAAACCCTGAACCCTGAACCCTAAACCCTCAACCCTAAACCCTGAACCCTAAACCCCAAACCTAAGATGGAAGCTCGCAGGGTTTCGACCCAGGGTGTAAAGGACCTAGACGAGCTTTGTCCATCTTCCCAGACCCCCAAAAGGATCCAAAAAGTAGATCCCTTAATGGGGGTTCCTATAAAGTACCTTTAGCAGTATCGGGCCCCTAATTAGGGGATCTACTTTCTAGATCCTCCCGGGGGTCTGGGTTCCTTATATGCGCCAAAAGGCTTCGACCGAAAACCCTAAACCCCAACCGCAAATCCTAAACCCCCCAAACCCCTCAACCCTAAGCCGCGTCATATGCCTCGCCTGGATTGTCCGAGTGTGAGCGCCGAAACCCCAATATCCCTAAACCGCAATCTATAGTCTCTTCAGGATTTATTAATTTTTGTTCATATACAACCCGAGAGAGTACTAAAGACATTATTTTGACTCCGTTCTGAGGGGGGAGAGCAATGCAAACCCTCAACCCTTCGCCAAGATCTGAAGGCCGAAACACTGCTTGGCTCAAGCGAGAGAGAGCCATGCCTTGCGCGCAGCATCCATCGATCCCTCGCCGTCTCCGTTGTCTGTACCTCTGTCGCGCTTTGTCATGGTGGGTGGTTGCCTGAAATCAAGGGCACCATTGAACCCTACTAAACCCTAAACCTATAAACGCTAGACTTAACCTTTTACCCTGAGTTGCAGATTGTATTTTGGACCGCCAGTTCCTGGAAAGCCACCCCCCACAACGCATGCTTCAGGGCTTTCTCGTTTGGGGCTATTCCCTCCTGAAGCAGTCCCCCAGACCCCCCATGCACCGTGCACTCTCTTGGTGGTTACCATGATGACTGACCCTTATATATATGTGAGGCCTACACCCTCAACCCAAACCCCTAAATCCTAAACTCTTGAGACCAACATGCCTCGCCTGGATTGTCCGAGTGTGAGCGCCGAAACCCTAAACCCGAAGTCGTAAGGTAAAAGCCAGAAAGTTGGAATATGATTATCCTAAGCCCTTTATGGTAAATTATAGGGGATCCTACCCTGAAACCATATTCCAACTTTCTGGAGTTCCCTGTAAACGCTCAACCCTGAACCCAGAAGGGCGGCCCAGCTCAAGGTTGGAGTGTCTTTACTACGGAGGGATGGGTGCTGAGGGGGAAATTTGCGCAGGAGGTGATCTGCCGGCCAGGGTTGAGTCCTGCAATGTGGGATTTAGGGCTTGCAAGGGTGTAGGGTTTAGCTAGAGTGTCCTGCTGCACGGCAGTCTAGCCTGTAAAATGGACCCTAAACCCTGCAGGCCTGCACCCTAAAGCCCTTAATCTGCTTCGCAGGATACTACCTAGAGTCTGCATTGCAGATCCTTTTTGGGGTTACCTTTTAGGATCCTTAATATAAAATTGGTTAAACCAAAAAAAGGAACTACAATGGAGACTATAGGTAGACCCCAAACCGGAGACCTAAACCCCCGGCCCTGTAGTCCCTTCTTGGAGGTGCATGGGTAGTTATAAGTACCTATAGTCTCCATTGGGGTTCCTTTTGTTGGTTAAACCAATTTTATATTAAGGATCCGAAAAGGTAACCCCAAAAACGAACTACAATGGAGACTATAGGTAGGGCTATAAGTACAGGTATGACGCCATCCTTGGTCATCACGAAGCTGCTCTTGCTTGCCATGGCCTTCCCCCACACTGTCATGGCGGCCCCTGGTCTGCGTCACGGTACCTGCTTTCTGCTGCAGGGCTCCACCCCCCCTAGTTGGAGGGTCGGGGGACTTAGTAACGGGTTATTTTAAGGACTTAAAAGTACCAGAACCGCAATTAGGGTCGCTTTTCGGGTACTTATAAGTCTACTTACTACCTACTCACAAAGTCCCCCGACCCTCCAAGTATAGTCTCCATTGTAGTTCCTTGTTTTGGTTTAGCCAGTTTTATATTAAGGATCCTAGAAGGTAGCCCCAAAAAGGAACTACAATGGAGACTATAGGTAAACCCTAATTTCCGATGTCAACCATCAACCCTAAGTCCTGAACTACAAAACCCTTGCACAGTGTAAGGTTGAAGAGGATCTAGGGTTTAGGGTCTAGAGCTACCTATAGTCTCCATTGTAGTTCCTTTTTGGGGTTACCTTTTAGGATCCTTAATATAAAATTGGTTTAACCAACAAAAGGAACTCCAATGGAGACTATAGGTAGGGTTTAGAGCTAAGTTCAGGTTTGGGGTGGTTTTGGGATTTTACAGGGTTTTGGCGGATTGGGATTCAAGGCTCAAGGCGTTCAAAGGATGCCTTCAGCCTTTATCCCTCAACTCTCGACCCTACCTATAGTCTCCATTGTCATTCCTTTTTTTGGTTTAACCAGTTTTATATTAAGGCTCCTCAAAGGTAACCCCAAAAAGGAACGACAATGGAGACATATGGAGACTATAGGTAGACTCTGGACCGTTGCTTAGATCCAGGTGCGTTCTGCCCTTCAAGAGAAGGACCGTCAAGTCGAGTCGCGGCCCACGCGATTCAATGAGCAATCATTGCCAGAGCCCAAATGCCCTGCAGCTCGGGAGGCAGACAGCTGAGAGTTTTTAAGATTTAGGGTTTAAGGTTAGGATTTAGGGCTTAGGATTTTGGGTTTAGGGCTCAGGCCATAGGTTTTGTCATTTAGGCTGTAGGGTGTTTAGGTCTCCGTGGCTTGGTGGCAGACAGTCTTAGTGGCGGATGTGATTCAGGGAGTAGGGTCGTTGACGGTTTAGGGTTTGGGCTCAGGACTTGGGGTTAGGGTTTGGGGTTTAGGGTTCAGGGTTTCGTTGGCCCTTCAGGGATAGGAGTCAGGGCTCAAGGTTCAGGGCTTCGGGGGCCTGGTGATGCCGAGTTGTGGGGTGCTGGTGTGAGGGGCAGACTTGCCTGCCCAGATTCATGCTTCCACCTCAAAGGCTAGGGTTCAGGGCTTAGGGTTAGGGTGTAGGGTTTAGCTCTCCACATGTGCTGATAATCAGCTGCTCCATATAGTGAGCTGGTAGCTACATTGCTCTTGTGTTTGGTCTAGTACTGGGAACCTGAGGTGAAAGATACCTTTTAGGGACTTATATAAAGAAATCGCATTACGGAGCCCTAAAACTCGGTAGGTTCCTTCGGGTCCAGGTAGGGTGTAGGGGTGTTGGGGCTTTAGGGTTTAATATTTTTCAGGGCTTCAGGGTTTCGGTAGTTTAGGGCGTTTAGGGTTTACGGCTTCCTTTCACATCTTCACCCAGTCTTCGGAAAGGCGAAAGCGTTTAGGGTTTAGCTGAGGCCCTTCGACTATGCTTCCTTGTTGCATACCTCTGGCCCTGAACCGTAAACCCCATCAACACTGAGCCTCAGTCTGGAACCAGGACCCTAACAGCGCAAACCCCAAACTTTTCCTATAGTCTCCATTGTAGTTCCTTTTTTTGGTTTATCCAACTTTGAATTATGAGGATCCTAAAAGGTAACCCCCAAAAGGAACTACAATGGAGACTATAGGTACAGTCTAAACCCCAAACCCTAAGCCTTTGACCTCGCCTGGCTTGCCCACGTGTGAGAGCGCAAAACCAACAGTCCGAATCCTCAAGACCCAGTACTTGGAGGGTCGGGGGACTTAGTAACTGGTTATTTTAAGGACTTACAAGTACCATAACCTCTGTTAGGGTCCCTTTTAGGGTACTTATACGTCTACTTACTACCTACTTACTAAGTCCCCCGACCCTCCAAGTAGTCGAATCGGTAACCTTTAACCTTTGTTGGGTAGTATAGTCCCGATATCATCCCCATATAACCAAAAAGGCTAACTTTTAGTTCCCCATGATTCCCGACTAGAATATACCCCAGAACCCTATTCTAAGTATGAAGGCCCCTATATTCAAGTACCCTTATAGATCTGTTATAGACCCCTTTAAAGCAAGCCTACTCTAATAATAAAATGACAATCCTAAAGAAAACCCGCCAAGGGAGGCTCGCTGGCCACTGCTTGGGAGAAATATCGAGGCTGGTGGGGCGGGTGGTCGCCTCAGACGTGCTTTCGGCTTTTTGGGTTTCATTTAGGGTTTAGGGTTTAGTGTTGCCGTGGCATGCTTGCAGGGTGTTTGGGATATTTAGGGGCTTAATTAGGGTTCAAGGTTTAGTAGTCTCGTTTGGGCTTGAGAAGTTTAGGCTTCAGGGTACCTACGGCGTTAGGGAGTAGCACCTTACGTAGGGCATGCTGCAAGTTGCAAGAAGATCCGCAACCCCGATGATGCAGTGAAAGCCCTGAACAGCAAAGAAGACCTCTAGCATCCTGGATTTAGGGTCAAGGTAACGGGTTTAGGGTTTACCTACAGTAAACTGGCTAGGCTTCAGCCCAGTGGCAAAAAAGGGTTTACCTACAGTGCATGAGCGGACTCGCTGGCTGACACTCAGAGCCCACTAAAAGGGGTTTACCTACATTTGGGTGTAAGTTTAAGATTTAGGATTCTGGGCAGTGTGCTTTGCAGATTGCAGCACCCCTACATGAGACCCTGCACCCGCACGCTTAACCCTAAACCCTCCTTGCTCTCAGGCACTGGTTGTACCATTCGTGCGAGGTTTGCACCAAGCCGCTTCACTGAACTGGTTGAGTTCACTACACTCACTGCGCCGCCATTTCCTGGAAGCCCTTTCTGCATCTTCCTGCTGCATGCTCTAACCTCGTTCAGGGTGTTGGTAGTTGCTGTGGTGCTGCACAATCCAGAGTCTTCCCTGGTAAAGTGCATGTTGCCAACGGACGGTAGTTTCTTGTGGATGACGACACTTTCCGCCAAGACCCGCTGTCAGAGAGCACTATCACTTCACGTTGTTTTCAAAACCAAGCTAGACTCACGCAAGAGGTATCTCGCTTGCCATGTTGTTGCGCAAAAGGTGGGCTGCACGCGAAACACTCAACCTCACAGTGTCCATGTTCTGAACCACTGCTTCCCCTCACCATGAACCCTCCGTAATTAGCCGTAGCCCCGAGCAACGTTGCAAGCTCAAAAGCAGAAGCTGCACCCTTCAACAGCTGGATAGGAGGTCGTGGGTCTAGGGTTCATGGATAGGATTTAGTGCCGAAGGGTTTAGGTTTTAAGCTTCTAGGCTTTAGGGTGTAGGGGTTTGGATTTAGGCCCGTGACCTTCTTGGTCCCTAAGAGCGATCAAGCCGCAGCCCCAGCCAAGGCAAGCCCAGGACGAACTTCCGAGTTGCTACGGACTCAAGAATCCTTCGGCAACTACATATTGCAGGCGCTGCGAACCCAGTTCGAGGGTGTCGCGAAGTGTTTCGCTTCGTGACAGTCCGCATGACCGATGGCATAAATCCAGATCCTTAAATCCCAAGCCCTAAAGCCTTGCAGAGTTCCGAGTGCGAGAGTACAAAGCCATTCAACCATGCCCCCGACTGCCAGCAGAGCAGGCGATCGTCTCTCACACGCCACCCTGAGCCATGAAGCTTTTTTTGACCCCGCATTCATCAACTACCTACCCGTTTGTAATGGTCGCGATGTCAAGCTTTAGGGCCTTGAGTTCTAGGGCTTAGATCCCCACGATCATCCTCCTTGAACCGGAAGGGCCGGGGGGGGAAATCAGGGATCTACGATAGATCAGACAGGTCAGTTTATGACGGCTGTGAATGCTATGTGATGAAGGGAGAAAACATCAAGACGTGCGCCAACTATGAGAGCACGTACGTGTACTGGATGCTCGACGAAAAGCCAGGCACCTAGGACCTATAGGGTTGACTATTCAGGTGCTAGGGCTTAGGGTTTAGAGTTTAGGGTGTGGAGTTTATAGTTTATGGAATGTAGCATTTTATGCGCTGCGTTCCTGCCAGTAGTGCCCCGGCCAGCAAGGAAATGCTGCAATGGCTACTATGAGAGTCTTGGCCTGTTTAGGGTTTAAAGCTTACACTGCACCCTGAAACCCCCTCAAGTCTAGCTTCTCCCTACGCTTTACTTACCTTTGGTTAGTAGGGAATGAAGGAATGATAGTAATATATAGTATAATAGTGCCCATTCCTTCATTCCCTACTAACCAAAGGTAAGTTTAAGTTTTCAGGGTTTCGGGCTAAAGCTGCTCTAAGCTCGGCAGCCTGAGCCCGTTCCGTGGCGTGTTCGCGGGAGGTAGAATGTTTTGCAGAGCCCGCGCGCGCTTCTCAGGTGCAAGCCGTGCGAAGACGCGAACAAGGATTGCAGCCAGATGGCCGCTTGAGCTAATTTGAACAGTTTGGGGTCTACCTACAGTCTCCATTGTGGTTCCTGTTTGGGGTTAATTACCTTTTAGGATCCTTATTATAAAATTGGTTAAACCAAACAATGAACTACAATGGAGACTATAGGTAGGTTCCTGGGTAGTTCTAAGTGAGGTTATCAAACCCTTAAGATGGGTTATAACTGCAGTTATCATACTTATATTATAGCCCTACTTACACGTACCCATGGACCTCCAAGTAGGGACTACATGGCCGGGATTCAGGTCTCGAGTTTGGGGTCTGGGCGGCAAAGGGCATGGAGTTCAGGCTTCAGCTCTTCTAGGATGCCCAGTAGTACCCTTATTCCCTTTTTGTAGTCCTAGGTTCCTTATAAAGATACCCAATACCAAAAAGAGAGGCCTTTTTATTCTTAGGTGACTGCGTATCCTAGTCTTGGTGAATGGTCTAGGCCTACAAGCCCTGCCTACTTAAACCCTATACCCGACACGCCCAACGTCCTACCCCCCCGAACCCTAAACCCTAAAGCCCGCCTGGTTCGGCTAGTTTTGAGTGCTGAAAGGCCTCCATGCATAAGAACCCTAAAACCTAAAACCCCAAACCATCTCAAAACCACCCCAAACTCTAAAACCCTGAAGCTTAAACTCTAAGCCCTAACGCCTAAACCTTAGACCCTAAACCAGGATCCCTGTGCACCGCCGAAGAACGAGACCGCGACGAAGAAGTGACGGCCAGTGCCTCTCACTTCTGGGCTAGGGCTTAAATTCAGGGCCTAGTATTTAGGCCCTAAACCCTAAACCCTAAACCCTAAAGGTTTGGGGTTCAGGATCCAGGGTTTAGGATTCCAATGGCTTGTGCTGCTCTGACGGCACGGAGCCGGCGCCCTGAATGCCCCAAGCCCAAAGCTGGAAGCGCTGGAATCCGGGTTTAGGGTTTAGGGTTCCTGGAACACAGGAACACCGCTCCACGAAGAAGACCGCTACAAGGCTACAATGTGGGCCGACCTTGTCCCGCGGGATGAGAAAAGCTCTGTGACACTGCTTTGTGCCGTCAGCCTGCGACGATACAAGGACTACAAGGAGAGAGGGCGAGAGAAAGAGAGCGACTGTATTTTGTTTTGTAATCACAGCAAGAGCTCTCGATCGAGCCAGGCGTTGGACAGGCAGAGCCAGGTGGAGGAGAAGGAGCCTCAATATCAACATGAACTAGTTTCAGAGCCCGTCAAAACTTTAATATGTCAGACTTCATAGCAGTGGGTTTCCGATAAGAGAGCCCAAAACTCTGAACAGGGTGTGTATGGGCATGTGGCTCTACAACCGTTAAGCCGTATGGTCTGGGAGTTTAAACCCCAGGAGCCAATGCAAGGCGAGACGGCAAGTTTAGATGCCGGGCTTATAAGCCTCGGGATTCAGGACTTAGGGTTCTCCCAAGGAGGCCCGCCATAGCCCACAGCTAAAGGCGACTTTGACAAGACCCCAATGCCTTTTGAGGCCCTTCTGCGGAGGTTTGCTGTTCGCCTTAAGCCCCTTAAGGACCCCAGACAGTGTTAGTGCAGTATCCCTTACAGTATCCTTGAAAAGAACCATATAAACCACTTAAAACCTACTTGGAGGGTCGGGGGACTTAGTAAGTAGGTAGTAAGTAGACTTATAAGTACCCTAAAAGGGACCCTAATTGGGGTTATGGTACTTATAAGTCCTTAGAATAACCGGTTACTAAGTCCCCCGACCCTCCAAGTAACCTGTTCCAAACCCTAAACCCTAAACCCTAAACCCTAACAAGGCAATGGCAGCTTTGGCCTCTCTGATGTTTTGATGCAGAGCTGGTTGCCGGTGAGTCTCGGCACAGCCACTTTTTTGCAGCGAGAGCTGCGGGCTTGCAGATGTTTGGTTTTTGGCTTTAGGGTCTAGGCTTTCGGGTTTAGGGATTCGGGTTTTGGCTTTCGTGTTCAGGATTGAGCTTTTATAAGGCCTCAGTACTTCGAAGAGGGTTTTGGCGGGGTGTTGCAGTCTACACTACTATGCACGTAGGCATCCTCAGTCATCCATTGGTTTCAACGACATTTAGGGTCAGGGCTTCTGGGGTTTGCGGGTTTAGGGGTTAAGATTTTAGGGCTGGTGGCATGCTATAGGTGTCGGAAGAGCTTGTGATACTGTCCCCTTAGATAGCCCTCATATGTTTAAGCTATGGTAGACGCCAAACATGTCCCCGCATGGTTAAACGATGATAGACCCCAAAGTTGGCCCACAATCTTGTATGATACACCTAACCATTGAGGCCCCCGCTCATTCCTCAAGCGTTGGGGTGTTGAGAAGTCCGCTTGATTCGCGACCTACCTCACCTTAAATCCGAAGCTCTTCAGATGAGGGTTTGGGGTTTGGGTGTAGGAATGTATAACTCCCGAACTTTTCATCCTTTCTGAACGTAGTAGTGTCTGATCCCCCAATATTTTTACACCCGAACCCGAACCCAGTAAGCCCAGACACGACACTTCGACACACACCCCCCCATGAAAAAGATTGACAGACACCGGACCCCAAAAACCCCTAAAATTTGGCCCCCTCGTCCCTAAACCCTGTAGGACCCTACATCCCTCTTAAATTGAAAAACTCGAAGCCGCAGATGGTGCACCGACCTCACCCCCAAGCGCAAAGACAAGAGCACAAATCTTCGGAAGCCCTTACACAAATGAAAACTACCTATAGTCTCCATTGGAGTTCCTTTTTGGGGTTTAACCAATTTTATATCAAGGATCATAAAAGCTAAGCCCAACAAGGAGCTACAATGGAGACTATAGGTAAGCCCCAAAACCCTAAACCCTCATATCTCAGCCTGTCTAGAAACACAATCACAAACCCAGGCGGCTGCTCTTTCACTCCTTGTGCTGGCCAGCAAGTGCCGGGGCCCCTCCGGGTCTAGCCTTTGAAAGGGTTTAGGGTTTAGGGTGTTAGGTTTTAACGAGCTTTCGGGGGGGGGGGGATTGGGTTGAAGGTTTGGGTGTCGTGACCGTGCCTTTGGGGTTTTGGGGTTTTGGGTTCAGAGTAGGGGTGTCTCGTGGGCTCAAACACGGTCCAAGATACGCTTTTATGGCCCAAGTACCGTACTCCGTTTTTATCTTGAAACCCATAGTCCTGGCTCCCAAACACCATGGTCTGATCTATTTCGGGGCATAAGAGGTTTTGAGACTTGTGACTTTCCAAGCGTCGTCTCAGTTGGCTAGCAAACCTTTATGTTGTAGACATCTTAAGGCCCTTACTAGCCCTTGTTGTAGATTGTCATCAGTGCAATACCCAATAGAAGGCCTTTATGGCAGCCAGTGGGGTCCCCTAAACCCTAAACCGTGGTCGTATGGGTGGTTGTCAAAATTATGGTCCCTTTTTGGGTACCCCCCCCGTACTATAATACGGACCCAAAAAGGGGACCCTAATTTTGACAACCGCCCATATGGACTTGTTTTGATTAATTTGTAGGGTCTCTGCGCTTCCTAGGAAGACCAGGCGGCCTGCTCAGAGAGCCCAATACCCCTTAATTATAAGGGATATAGCCTGAATCACAATATGAACCCCCTTATAATTGAAGGTAGATTCCTTATTTGAGGGGTACTGGGCTCTCTGGCCCTAAACCCTAAACCCCTAAAGCCCTAAACCCTAAACCCCTTCTTATGGTATTGGGCTCTCTGGAAGGCCTCCTCAGCTAAGGTGTATTTATAACAATGTCAGATTGCCGTGGAGTGCAATGGCTTCGGAGGGTGGCCAGTTCAGGTCGGAGCCCGGGTTCGACCCCGGAGACCCCAATATCCCCAAATTAAGGAATGCCTATAGTCTCCATTGCAGTTTTTTTTGGTTGGTTTAACCAGTTTTATATTAAGGATCCTAAAAGGTAACCCCAAAAAGGAACTACGATGGAGACTACAGGTATACATATACACCTTAAACCATACTAGGGGTCCTGTCATAGTTTGTGAGATAGACAGTAGAAGCCCAAAAGTTGGAAACCGGAGCCGAAGTGTCAGCTGCTGTGCTCGACCGGGTCGTCAACATGCCCCCAGACGGCACCCAGAGAGCCCAATCTCCCTGAATCAAGGAATAATTCCCTTACATTCCTTAATCCAATATACCTTAATACTATAATATGAATTCCCTTATAACTTAAGGTTATATATTCCTTAATTAAGGGGTCTTGGGCTCTCTGGGCAAGAATGGCAGAGGTCGCCGGAACATCACTCGACGGCTCCTTGCTCGGAGCTCTTTTCCAAGAATAGAAGGTGAGACCCTTATAAGGACCCCTAGGTATATACCCTTAATATTGCCATTATATCCCCATCATATAGCCCATTATAGGGAGGGGTCCTGATTGAGGGTCCCTCCTTTTCCCTTTTGATCTTTAGGATGGTTCTTGTCACGAGCAGTGATGGCGCTCTCGCCGAGATCCAAGAGCCTCTTGAGACCGTCACCGTAAAAACTGCATCCCCCCAAGACCTACCCATAGGCCCCATAGTAGTTCCTTTTGGGGGTTCATATGTATCCCAAAAAGGAACTACTATGGGGCCTATGGGTACAGTATAGCATACCCAGAACCCTATAAAGCTACAGGGCCCGTCATGAGCTAAAGTATGTTTGTCTCTGAGCAGCAATGCAGCTCCGTAACGTGAGCCCTTGAACGCATCGCCCAAGGTTTCCGCATTGCGCGGCAAATGGTACCAGCACCCGAACCAGTCAGATGGCCCAAGGTCGTGCTGAGTATGTGAGCTCCTTGCGAAAATTGGGATGTAGGCTTCGATGGTACATGAGGGACATGCAGCACATCGATCAGCATTGATCACAGATTGAAGTTCAGATCAGCAGCCAGATGAAACGCTCAAGAATCGGATGCTGCTAGGTTCAGTGCTACGTACCTGTTCTTTGTGTATTAGGTGCGCATAGAACTGTCTGTGTTTGTTCAAGAGACTTGTGAAAGACAGATGCAGAAACCTGTGCATACGTAGTTATGCATAGATGCAGGTATGAGAAATGAGCGGATACGTAAGAATGCAAACAAACAGGATGATATCACATATTCCGATACAGGTAACTTGATATAACATAGTAGTTTAAGTTGCACGTACTGCAACATCCTAGATTTATATGTGTAGTGTAATGGCTCATCAGACTACAACTCAAAAGGATACAGCAAAAGTAGAATAGAATGAGTTCAATGCAAGTTAATACAACATAGTAATGCCTAACGCAAAAAACAGGTTATACTATAGCATACGGTAGTCTAGGAAAACAGGGCATGTCGAAAACAACCATGATACAGTATAGTTCAACATAACGGATACAGTATAATTCAACATAACGGCATATAACAGCATGTATGCTGTAGTAAGACAAAATGCAATGTCGTTGTCATATCGTACACATTTTTTAGTATAACAACGCATAAAGTAGCATCCTTTTCGATAGTACAATATAGTGGAAGCAAGAGTTAAGGCAATGTAATTGAAACATGTAACTCAGTACAGATTAATGCTGTACAACGCAACTATGTGTTTACATATACGTGTACGCATTTGTTATATATATATATATATATATATGTATATATATATACATATGCATATGCCTACGTATATACACACGCGCACATCTGTGTGTGTCCGCATGCAGTTTGTATCTTGATCATCCACACGTACATGTTCGTAGAAGCATACACACATGTGTCCATCCGTGCATGTACCCACAGAGATCTATAAACACACATGCTACAGAAGCAGGCGTAGCGTTGTGTCGTCACACGGAGGATATTACGTGTGGACCTTGTCGACAGGCTTTGCTGCCTTAGCTCTAAACCCTCTGTAGACCTTAAACCCAAACCCGGAAACATTTTCGGTTGAGAGTTACTTAGGCTATACAGGGTGCTTCGGAGCAGAATCACCGGCTCGAACATGGTGTCCCTTGGCCCCAAAAGTTGGGTCGAAGGAACATTTCAACAGCAGCGCTGAGCGTAGGTTGGCAGATCGGGGCGCCCGTGATAGGCCTGCTTTGATCTTGCCGGCACTGTTTAGTTTGGGAAATGCCAGAGGCAAGAGCAATTTTGGGGCCTGGTGAGGATTTGCTTTCAAGCGTGCGGCTTCAGATGTAATTATTGGTTCAAGGCTCAGCTGTCAAACTGGTCGGGTTTGGGTCTCAAAGGTGAAATACGAGATACTCGTATCGGCATGTTGTGGCATGTGATGTGCAAGCAGGTTCCTAGCGCTCCAGCTTGCAATGAGCCTCAAACCCTGGCCCTAAACCCCAAACCCTAAACCCTAAACAATTAAAAACTCAAAACCCCAAGGACCCTAACGGCCTAACTCCTAAAACCCTAAACCCCAGTCCCGACAGCCGAGCCCCAACCGGACTCCTGTTGATACCAAGCTCCTCCTATATTATAGGGGCCTGGAGAAGTACCTATACTATTTTGGGGTTTCCTTACGGAAAGTATAGTACAATATACCCCCAAAGCCTACACTGAAGTCCTTGACAAAGGGCATTCGTTTGTCCACACGTCAATTCATAACAACTTTCAGCAACAACCCACCTGGGAGGTTTACCATCAAATTAACTTCAAAATTGACGACACTTGTGAAAATGAATGGCAAAAAGTTCTCTCGTTATACACTTCGAAAATTGAGGACACATGCATTGATGCAGACTGGGAGCTGTGGTGTCAAACTTTCCAGAAAATTCACAACCATGCAGGGGCCGTCCTGGGAATGCAACCTCGCTTCCGATTGCGTGAGCAATTTAAAAATAGCAAGTTGCATTATCAATTAGGACAGGCCATTCAGAATCAGGATTGGCTGCAACACAAAAGCATCTTGTCCAAATTACAGCAAATTTCCAAAAATCAGCTGAAAAAGTGGAGGCTGAAGATCCAAAAGAATGGTCAATCGCAGCACACTTGGACTAAGAATCTCTTCAAATGGGCTCGAGCTCCCTCGCCGCCTATCCCTTCTTGCATCGAGAGTGAAAATTTTGGACAGGACGGTTTCACAAACTGTTTGCATGATTCTCTTAAAGAAATTACAAATTTCTTTGGGGAAGTTTACAAAAGCAGTCGGGCGCTTTCTCCTGAGCAGCAGGCAGTTCCGCGCCAATACTGTTGTGATGCTTCACAAGTTTTAGATATCAACCAACATGTTCAGACTATCATTGCGAAGGCTGATGCTTCCAAAGTCCCGGGACTTGATGGACTTGAAGTTGCGCATCTCAAGCAGTTGCCTTACTCTGCCGTGCTCTTCCTTGCACACATCTTTCACAAGTCAATCCAGCAACATCGTGTGCCCTTGATGTGGCTTAACTGCAAAATGACTTGCATACCTAAAAAGCAAGGGAAAGCTTCAGTTAAAGATTTAAGGCCTTTGACAATCACACCTGTGTGTTACAGGATTTTCTGCAAAACCATTTTGCTTATGTGTCGTGAAACACAGCAAAATATTTCTGAACACTCAGTTGGAGGTGTTAGTGGAAGATCTGCTTTTCATGCCTGGCTGCCTGCAGCACTCATGTGTGAGGCCACTTGGAGGCTTGATCCACTTGTTCGCGCCACAATCCAAGGTGTTGCCATTGATACAGAAAAATTCTTTGATAATGTTCCCATCGACAAAGCTTGCGAAAGCTTGCTCCATATTGGTGTCCCTACCTCCGTTGTTGCGACGTGGCAGTTTATGATTACCAACATTCAAAGATTTGCCTCGCTTAATGGTTCTGTTTCTAAAGATGGATTCAGGGCTTCTTTGGGAATTCCGCAAGGTGATCCTTTAAGTATGCTTGCTGCAGATACAATGTTAGGAGCGTGGGCCAATGAATTGCCCCATGATGAAATCTTTGCTAAGGTTTTCGTGGACGATCGCCTCATGTTGGGTAGTAACGCACAGCAATTACAGCAAGCCTTCCACATCACTCAGTTTTGGGACAGTTCTTACGCGTTTAAGACTGAAGCCAAAACTGTTGCGTTTGGTGACAACGCCGAGGCTGAAAATCTTTGGTGGCTCGATGGTTACGAAGTTAAAAGACAGAAGCAAATTGTTTACCTTGGGATACCACTCCCTCTCAAGTGCACTTCGGCCTCCAAATTTTTCAGTCCCATCTTACAAGACTGCTATGTCCTTTTAAACAAAATCAGCAGATCACGCATTACTCATGACAATGCGGTTACTATTGTTGCTAGGAAGATCATCCCCGCCATTTGCTACCCGTGTACTGCCGTCAGGCCCACCAAAGCACAAATTGAAAATTTAAGGTCAAAGATCTTTGAAGCGACAGCCTTCCGCAAATGTCAAACACAAAATGCACACAGTGTCTTTTGCGAACAAACACATCTGTTTGATCCTGAAAGAGCAATGGTCTATCATAATTTAAGGTTCTGGAGACAAGTATTTATTCAAGCACCGTTACTTGCACAACAACTTAAAGACATGCTTGAACAATCTGTCCCTACCAAACATGATCTTTATGGTCCTATGACCATCTTTCAAAGAGACCTGGATTGGCTATGCTGCCGCTTCTCACCCGACGCAGATGCTATCAGCAACAGTGAAAATGATTGCATTCTTTTCACTGAGCCTGACAAAAAGAAGTTTGAGCATTTCATTCGAGATCAGATCCGCAGGCGATTTTATCAGCAATTAGAACAAAAACATCCAAAATGGAAAGGAGTCGTCGATGTTGACTTGCAAGCAACAACAAAACTGCTTCGAAGCTTAGAGCCGTCCTCGCCTTTTAGGAATCCTGTCATTCGGATGTTATCCGACGCTCATGCTACACCGTATAGGCTTCATAAGATGGGCATTAAAGCTACTCCGCACTGTCAATATTGCCTTCACGAGGAAGGCAGTATTAAACACATTATATGGGAATGCCCACGGTTCGCCGAGCTTAGACGGTCCTGGCCTCAGGAGCTTCTTGATAACAGTCAATGGCCGGAATGCGCTAAATCGGCCCTAATATGCTCGAATTTGCTTCCTGAATCCACGCGTGGTAAATGGCATCAACTCCAACTTCTTGTTGCGCAGCTGTTGTATCAGTGGATGGAAATGAACAGAGACCCTGATAACTACCAGCAGTTTGCGCCTGAAGAAAATCAGCAAAATGACATTTGCGGTGAGGTTCTCCCGATGCAAAACAGACAAAAAACGGAAATGTGCCTTTCGCAAGCACTTCCTTTGCAATGGAATCCCCCTAGCACACGCACTGAATGGAACAAATGGGGTAGTACCATTAAAGATTTTGCGCTGATTTTCTCTTTTTGGGCAAAATGGATCAACATTAACTGCCAAGGTGCTGTCAAAATTCGCACTTGGACCCAAGCACTTGCCCTGTTTGCGCAATATGGCGGAATTGATGCTGATTTCTTGGGTCAGTGCCAATTCATTGGTATGGCTTCTTATAAATTAAGAGTGCTCACTTCTTTTCTGTTTCAAACACAGCAGCATAATCATGAATTACACAGCATGGCTTTTCTCAATGACAGACAAGACAAATGGCTTGCTGCCTTTCCGAATGAGACGGCATTTCCCGATAGTTTATACTTCATTCCTGATTGGGATCTTCTTGAGGCTTCTAACAACATCCAAAAACTTCGAGTTGAGACTCGACTTGCCTCAAACATCAATCCACACGTTCTGCGTATCACAACTGCCGCTTTTTGTGAAGCGGTAGGTCTTAAGGCAAAAACACTTATGAGTAGTCCCTTGTCCGAAAATTGGCCGATTCCGAGATTTAAGAAGAAAGGAGCGCCCATTCCATGGGTTCTTCAAATTAGGGAGATCAAAGATGGCCTGCCCCAGCAGGTGAATTGCATTTCTCAAGTCCCTCTTGAAAAATGGATGTCCATGTCTTCAAATGAAATTAGAAATGCTCTTCCACCCAAGCCTGGGCCTTTGAAGCGATTCAGAGCTGCTAAGAAAAGATTGACCAGATTTAAAGATACCCTTGAAAGATACAAGCAAAATCAATTACTTGAGAACGATTTTCGCACACACATCATTCAGCCTGTTTGGGCTTCAACGGAAGCTTGTGCAAGTTGTGGCAAGTTACTCAACTTTTCTGTTGAGCCACGAAACCTTACGCGCCGTTGTCCGAGTCCCTGCGACTTCTGTGTACAGTTGCTAGATTCCTGGTCGGCACAGTACGACTCGATGTTAAACTGCATTGATCAAATCATTGCAGTAATTAGTTAAGACGCCTGGCTCAAAGACAGCTAGCTTATTCAACGATGCAACACGCATCTTTCGATGTACTCGCCTCAGACTTCTGTCCGACGCACCCCCAAAGCCTATTCTAATTATTAAGGCCCCTACAGGAGGCAAAGTTGAACCCCCGAACCTGCAATGTAAGGTCCAAGTGTCGGCCGTTGCAGTAGTGCAGCTAAGACTTGCTCATGCTGGACACGTCTTTTCATCGGATGCACCTGCAATCTTGTATGTTTATGAGCCGTCATTGCAGGAGTGGCTAGGATGCCCAGTAGTACCCTTATTCCCTTTTTGTAGTCCTAGGTTCCTTATAAAGATACCCAATACCAAAAAGAGAGGCCTTTTTATTCTTAGGTTACTGGGTATCCTAGGTGGAGTAGTCTTCTCGGGTCAGAGGAGTGTTGATAGGGTTTGGCTTTTAGGGGTGAGGGTTTAGGGCTAAGTTTTCTAAGCCCTCGTTGCGAGAATTAACTATCCACTGCCTGCTAAGCTTGATCGCTGTTCCTTAAACCACAGCCCCATGTGTCTCTGCGCACGAATTCGCCGATGTTCCATGCCATGCCAGTCGTTACCATTTCAGGCTGGCACCCGTGCTCCTGTCGCAGTGTGTACGCGCTTACTTGCCGCATGCGGGTGAGTGCACAGGGACTTCAAACCTGATAAATACGCTAGGTTCATGATCCCTACACTCTCGACCCGAAACCCCACCCATCAAACCCTAAGCCCCAGACCCTAAACCCCAACATTTAAACTCCTAAGCCCATAAACCCTAAACCCTTCAACCCCAAACCCTAAACCCTGAAACCCTAAACCCAAAACCCTGAAACCCTGAGCTTCATTTTGGAGTCTCTGAGTATCCGGAAAAATGCACGGGGAAAGAAGAGCTCGTGGTGCTCAGGATCAGAAGTCAGCTTGGCTCTGGGACTAAATACCATGGAGTCCCTCAAGTCTCTCGGTTTCGGGGGTTTAGGGCTTAGGGTTTAGGGTTGAGGGGTGTAGACTACCCATTATAAGGAATATACCATAGTTCCCATAGTGTAGAGTCGTTACGGTCATGCAGGATTTTGTCCATCAGCCGTACCATGGAGTCCCTCAAGTCTCCATTACGGTTTTTTCGGGGTTTAGGGTTTAGGTTTGGGGCGTAGGTTCGGGGTGTAGGGTTTAAGGCTCGACTTCGGGGGTTTAGGGTTCAGGGGTTTAGGTTTGGGGTGTAGGGTTTAGGGTTCACTCAGGCTTTCTTGAAGGGTTCCGTTAAGAGTTTCCGTATAGGTTTTCTCACGCGTCCAAAAACCAAAGTGCCCAGATTGTACCTAGATAGTGAACGAGGGAACTTTAAACTTTTTGGCCTTATATATTAGCTCTATCTTAGAAAGTTTGAACCTTTTTGGGGCCCGGTTGTTGAAGACGAGAGTGTAGAACCCTTACATCTTTTAAAGGCGCCCTTGAGGCCTCGTTCTTGAAAGGGTTCTTGAAAGGAATCTTGTTGAACGTATTCAGGACTGGACTCCGACCCCTAAACCCTAAGCCCCAAACCCTAAGCCCTAAACCCTAAGCCCTAAACCCTAAACCCTAAACCCTAAGCCCTAAACCCTAAACCCTATAAGCCCTAAACCCTAAAACCTGAACCCTAAGCCCCAAACCCTAAGCCCTAAACCCCAAACCCTGAACCCTAAACCCCAAACCCTTAGCCCTAAACCCTCAGCCGTGGAGCCCACCAGTCATCAGAAGCCAAGGCTGCCTTTGCAAGATGCCGCGATGGCACTGTTTTAGCCCATCTCCGGTAGTATAGGGGCCTCGTTTACAGCATAACTCTAAGAAGGAGTTATAAACCCTGAACCGTATAAACCCTAAACCCTAACTTTAAGAAGGAGCCCAAAGGAACAGTGTTCGTAATTTTCATGCCCCTGTATCAACCGACCGCGAAAGATGCAACCGTGAACTACGATTGCTTGTGGTGCAAAGCCCGTGGATTCTCCCAGTTTCACACTCAGTCCCCAGCAGTTGGCACAGGATTAAGGGTTCTAGAATAAGGGGTCTCGCTAAGAGTTCCTCTCAAAGGGATCTAGAGAAAGGGTTCCTTCAAAAGGGATCCATGTTGCAAACAGCTCTTGGTTTCAATCGCGGCTAGAAACCCCGTATAGTGCAAGGCTTGTTCCGTAGCTAAGGCGGGTTCAGGGGCTTCGGGTTTAGGGTTGCTGAGTGGGCAAGTCCGCAGTTGCACCACATCCAGCTATGAGTTTTCCATGCCGGCAAAGCGCGCTGCAGAAAGCGTCGCTCCGGGCTAACCTGGCGTATAGCCGCCCCCGGGCGGATTAGATTCAGAAAGGCCAAAAGGGGTTTTAGGGTTAGGGTTTAGGGGTTTTAACAGATGGGGCTTGGGGCATGCAAATAGTGTGAAGCCACGTGTCGTTAACACCCTTTCCGATCCCTTCTGGCCTCCAGCCGTTCAAGTTTCCAAAGGATTTTCCGGTCTTTGGAAGTTTTATGAAGCGATGCAAGGACATCATATCTCTATTCACCGCCTGCCGACGGCCAGAGGAGCGACCGACATGGTTTCCTTCGAGGGCCCCAAGTGTCCTAACCCTAAACCCTACTTAGTAGCTGAGTGGATACACTTTACACTTTCTGGGATAAGCTAACCCCCTATAGAACTGAAAGTGTACACTTTTTGGGGGCTTATGAACTCAGCAGCTAAGCCTCCAAACCCCACACTGCTGATGCTCAAGTCTAGAATCAAAGCGGAAAAGGAGGGACCCTTACTAAGGACCCCTACCCTACAATGGGCTATATAATGGGTATATAATAGCTATATTAAGGGCATATACCTAGGGGTCCTTATTAAGGGTCCCTCCGTTTGCCCTTGGATAGAAGCGACACAAGCCCTTCTCATATCCTTCACTAGCGAAGCACCTGAGAAACCACTAACCTACCGTTCTTCAGGGTTACTTAGATCCCCAATACCTAACCTTAAACGTTTTGGCTTCTTATGGTTTAGTAGGAGTCGGAAAGTTTAACCTTTTATGTCCGTGGCTTATTGGGGTAGTAAGGTTAGACCCTATATAATTCGAGGGTCAACCTTAGAACTCAACACTTACGCCCTAAACCCCAAACTCATGAACCTCCAAGTAGGATTTGGGAGGCTTCGAGGTTTTCGAAGTAGTCTTAACAAAGTGGCTTCATCCATGTTCAAGATGACGTGTTTTACAGAATTGTAGTGCGCTATCGGGTAGGCATGTCATGCCATTGCAGGCCTTGGTCACTATTGGTTGCGGCCTTAAGCAATATCAGGATTCCTGTTAAAGCCTTTATTCAGGAGGAGGGCACATGATTAATTCTGCATTTACATTGTTGAAAACATGGTACTCCACCACGCGGCTCAGCCCTGACCTGCAACCTCTATCATCTGCAGCACCAGGCCCGTTGTCCTCCTGCAGAGTTTGCCGAAGTAGTTTACTGGCATATGGAGCCCCAAATGGCAAGATCCTTAGTGTTGGGACCTTTGCTTTCGTTTGCAAAGCTTCAGCTTCGGAGAACTTCTACAGCTGTCAGCAATGCAATCAGCAAAGAAGGTCTTAGCTTTCCGCAGCAAGGAAAATTGAGGCTCGACGCTCATGCAGCTGTCTTATCAATTAAGATAGGGCTGGGGGTTCCAATGCAGTATATAAATCATAGAGGCACTTTGTCAGGGATAGTCCTTCTAACTGTGCAAAGTTTCTCTTGTTGAACCGCACACAACTGCAAGCAAGAATCATAGGAGGCCAAAAGGGTTCCCATAATAGGGTTCATATTAAGGAATCCCTACCCCAAGAATCTTAAACCCCCCTTTTAATCTCCCATCAGAGAAGCCCAATCATTTGGGTACGGCCCCCACTCAGTAATAGTTGGATAACAGTCATAATACAGATATAGTCGGACCTTAATAGTAGCCCTAAACCCTAAACCCAAAACCAAAAACCCTAAGCCCGATAAACCCTAAACCCTATTATGGACTCTTACTGTATCGGGGCCGTACCTAACCAATCATCATTCTCGTCCATCCCCGGCCTTCGGCACCCGCAACAAGCCACCATACCCTAGGGATCTAAGGACTCATATATTAAGGCTTTTGGGCCCAAAGACCATACTACATAAGGCTTTTGGGCTATTTTGATCCCTAGGGATACAGGATGTCAAAATTATGGTCCAATTTTGGGTACCCAAAATCATAGGTGCCGTACTAGAACAAGGACCCAAAAAGGGAACATAATTTTGAAAAGCACCCATACAGGAAGCATCTGAAAGGTTTGTAAGTACAAGTTTAAACTCCGATGAATGTCAGTATAGTCTCTAGACTCCCGACTCTATTACATCATACAATAAGATCCCAGAGGGTCCATATATATATATAACCGTTGTGGAATTCGACCATCCTTGTTATGGTTTCGGGGACCTCATTCTGTAAAATGTCCTAAACTAATCCCTAAACCCTGCTAATAGTAACTCACCAATGCAGGATTTATGTCATCAGCCGTAGCACCCGTGTTGTTGCTACGATTCTTGGCCCGATTCTTCTCCTGCTTTTCATTGTCGTGACGAGCGTTAGTTGGTTTACAGTGTCTACAGTTGGCTGTGTGGGGGCGGGGTTCTAGTACCCTAAAAGATCCCTTATGGACCCCCTTAAAGGAGCCCTTTAAAGGAGCCTTAAGGAACCCTTACTTGAGGGATATTGGAGTTTCTGGGTTCGTTGAAGGGGACTCGAAGCTCTTCAGCAGCCGCGCGGCGGCCCGCTCCGATGTGCAAGTTTTGGCCTCTCCCCATGTGAGAACCCACCGCAGACAGCACTCCGTGGCGGAGGACCTGGAGGTGGTCATCCGGTTTAGGGTTTAGGGTTTAGGGTACTATGGTTAGGGCTCAGGGTTTAGAGTTTCGCTTTCATGTGTTTTGCATTGTTGCTTATGGCAGCTACCTCACGGTTCTTATCAGTTCGCAAAAGGACCTGCCTCCAGGGCCCCCGAAATCCAGGCTTTTGGTGGAAGCGTTCTAACAGCTCCAAAGCGACGCCGAAGAGCAGACAGCAGACGACAAGAAAAGAAGAAGAGCAGTTGCGGGGCCTTGCTGAGTCGTGCCAGGAAGAAAAGCGGTTTAGGGTTTAGGGTTTAGGTTTAGGGGAAGAAAAGCCCGAAGACCCAACCCTAAACTCTAAACCGCCTTCAACTCCCTAAACCCTTGCCTTGACCTCAAAACCTTAGATACAAGATCCAACTGCCTTAATTCCTAATCGCAATAATCCTTAACCTCAAACCTTAAGTTACACGCTCTGCTGTAGTTGTATCTGTTTTTTTTTTTTGCGAGGTTTGCGATTGGCGTAGGATGCATTCGGAATGGAACTGCCTCAAAGTCCTTATATTATCCCCTTCACATACATTCGGGATTTAGGTCGCGTGCTTCAGCGCCATATTCAATCCTCAGATTCCCGGGGATTCCGGGTTGAGGCTTTGAGGCTTTTAAGGCTTAAGATGCGCCCTAAACCCTATACCCTCAGGCCCTTGACCATATAACAACCCTAACCGCTCTGAAATCTCTTAGAACATATATGCTAAAACTCGCTGGCGGAGCGCGAGCATGGAATAACTAAGAGGATTTACCAACAGCGCATGGGAGTCCTGCAAAAAAATCTTTGTGCGGGTATGTGGTTCTTTGTTTTTGCTGGTGGGGGGGGGGGGAGGAGTGGTTTAGGGTTTGGGGCTTAGGCTTAGGTGTGGGCAAGCGTTTCTGTGTGTGTGTGTGATCTGGTTTGTTTGCAAATGCAATGTCAAGGCTTGCCAAAGCTCCGACAGCTGCATACCCCAAACTCTGGCCAAACACTGCCGCCTAAGGCTACGAACGCCCTTCATCGAACCCCTAAGCCCCCAAACCCCTAAACCCCTTAACCCCTCAACCCCTAAACCCCTAAACCCTTGAACCCTAAACCCAAAAGCGCCTCATCGAACCTTGCGAGACCTCGCTGCTCGCGGCTGCCAGCGAAGCGCAAACCTATTTGCCTATCGGTCCGGGCGCCTGTGCAGGGGCTTCGGGAAACCCTAAGGCAAAAATCAGGGGCTCCTTTAAAGGGATCCTTTACTGGTTCTTTAAATTAAAGGGATCTACAAGGGTTCCATAAAGGGTTTAGGGTTTCCGAAGATTAGGGGTACCTTATTTTGGAGGATACGACACGAAATTAGGGTCCCCTGTTTTCGGAAAGCCCCACACATACACCCTAAAGCCGAAAGCCTAAGACCTCGGCTAAACCAAAACAGTTCAAAACAACAAACTCTACCTATAGTCTCCATTGTAGTTCCTTTTTGGGGTTACCTTTTAGGACCCTTAATATAAAATTTGCGAAACCAAAGAAAGGAACTACAATGGAGACTATAGGTAGGTCTATTCCTAAAGTGAGGGTTGCAGCTCGGGCTGGTTTTAGGACTCAGACTTATCGTCGCGCGGCTTTCAAGAAAGGCTGGAAGCTGTGCAGCATGATGTAGCGCCGGGATCACACCCGTTCCGTGATTATAGCTTCGATTCCCATGGCAAGGCTTTTTCGGAGAGGGAGGTGATCAATCAGACGTCTACATCCTCTACAACTTCAGGGTTTCGAGGACTCAGGCACTCACTCTGTCGCCCGGTAGTACCCTTACCGTTGTTTATTAGGGGTCTCGCTACAGGACGGAACATTCTACATGGATGCATGAGCATTCGTGCGCAACGACTGTTGTGCTTGGCCACTTTTTGCAGGGACAATGAATTCGCATGCATGTACTCACCCATGCGATCAAGCACAAACAGTGTCTGTACATATACAGATACATATATGACGAGAACACGGCAGGTTGTATGCAGTGAAACGACTCAAAAGCGTAAATGTAGAAGTGAGTTCGCACGTGCCTACGGTGTAGCCGTGAATTAGCAGACACGAAGCAGCGAAGAGACTGCGGGTGCGTTTTACAAGTGAAGGGTTTGCTCCTGCATAGGCAGAGCAACGTGATCACACACATATATGTGTCCATCCATTGCCGTTGGCGTGCATGTGTATTTGCGCCAAGTATCCCTAAGTCAGGTCTCGGGTGCAGACTCTGATTTAGCCCTTTGTTTCGAACGACTCGTGATTCCTACAAGCTCGACTAATGCTTAAAGGACCTAAACTAGGGGCCTTAAGAATTAGCATCAACCTCTACTCTAGATATCGATCTGGGATAACTTCTAGTTTCGCTTATTGTTTAATGAAGTGCCCTAGTAAAAGATGATATTGGGGACTGGTGAAATCGACACCTACCTACAGTCTCCATTGTAGTTCCTCTTTGGGTCTAATCAATATTATATTAAGGATCCTAAAAGGTAACCCCCAAAAGGAACTACAATGGAGACATATGGAGACTTTAGGTAGGCTTTGGGAATTATGGTATATTCCTTCTTACGGGTAATGCAGGATCTATATCATCATTCGAATGAGTAAATGCCCAAAGATGGAGTGTCTAAGGCCGCTGTGACTGCATCTTGGACGAGACGACTGAGGAGGGGTTCACTAATATAGGGGCCGTAATCAGTACTAGTACTGTTTGGGGGGGGGGGGGTCGTAGTATTAAGGAGCCCAAACCCTATTCTGAATTATTAAGGCACCGGCATCAGCGCTGTAGGCTTCTATATGAGGGATCTGCACCGGCTGTGTGAAGAGGATTGCATCAGGTCCTGATTGTCTTGGGATCTTAGTAGACTTCTTTCTTCCTCTTACATATTCCATTGCGTTCCTAAACCCTGAGCTAAAATGATGAGGTTAAGCTTTGCCACACCATAGAACGCAACAGCTGCAATTTCGATATTCAGAGCCTTTCTTTTGGGTGTTTGGGGTTTATTGCTGGGTGGTTGAGTGTTCGTGGGCTTGGCCCCGCAATAACGAAATTCAAAGCAATACTTCCTTAGGTCTCACAACCTCTTGGCTTAGGGGCCGGATGTTCACTGCTGCTACGCGGGTCACGGGGTTTCGGGAGTTGTGGGGTTTAGGGTTTTAGGGTCAGTTTGGGGCGGGCGCTTAGGGTTCAATCTGTGTGGAGTTTACCACTGGTGTTATCGAGTTGCACGGTAGTGTTGCAGCGCCGTATTCGTTGTCAGCACCATGACTTGTCTTGTTCGATGGCTGCTGTCGGCGGCGATAGTGTGCTGCAAAGGTTGACAGCAACGAAACCGATGTGAAGACGACCGCAATCAGGGTTATCTTTCGAAGACAACTCTGCCTTCTTACACAGCTGCTTTCATGCTAACCACATGTTCAACATGATTCGTGCTTTCAGCTTATGGCTACTGCTGGTTTCACATCTAAATAATTTCGTGCTGTATCATGAATACCCCAGCAGTGGCACAGGAATCGACCATCCGGCTTGACATTGCCTTGTGTCATAGTCGTAGTCACTACCTTTCAGCCGTATCGTCAGCGTTTCCTTTCTGCACCTGAACGCAACCCAACATCCCTGAACCCTAACGGCCCTAACCCCTAAACCCTGGGCCCTTATCCCTGATCTACCCCTAAACACGAAGCCTTAAACCGGGCATCCTGAGGCCACCTATAGTCTCCATTGTAGTTCCTTTCTTGGTTTAGTTTAGCCAGCTTATATCAAGGATCCTAAACGGTATCCCCAAAAAGGAACTACAATGGGGACCATAGATATACCTTAAACCATATTAGGGATCCTATCATAGTTTATAAGATATATTCCGTAATTGAGGGCCCTAAGCCGGGAATCCTGAACGCACTTGGAGGGTCGGGGGACTTAGTAAGTAGGTAGTAAGTAGACTTATAAGTACCCTAAAAGTGGCCCTGGGGTTATGGTACTTATAAGTTCTTAAAATAACCAGTTACTAAGTCCCCCGACCCTCCAAGCACAACCCTGAACTCTGAATCCTGAAGCCGGCACTTCCGACTGTCCAGTGAAGGAGACGCCCCTCCATCGACTTTTAAACTCGGTCGTGGCCCTATCTTTAGGGGTCTCCTGTAGGGGTACTATCCCTAAGGTTCCATGTACCCATATAGTATATGCTTAGGCCTTAAAGTACCCATATAGGGACCCCTTTGAGGCTTATGTATCTACTATAAAGGTACATGCAGCCCCTATAGGGTGTAGGGTTTGGGGCCCCTCTTCTCGTTTACGCCACAGTCAACATTCGCGCGTTTCAGTCTTTTTGGTGTTTGCAGGGGTGTTTTGGGCGTTGACTTGAGTTTTATAATAACCCATAAAGGTGTTAGGAGCTCGGTTAGGGCCAACAGCTATATTTGGTAGGACAGTGCCTTACTAGAGACGTGTAAAGTGCTCGACACAAGGATCATCCTCGGACCTTCTTCAGTTCTAATTTCGTTATTTAGGAACTGTTCCTTATAGGAGTTTCCGAAAATCAGGGGTACCTTTTCTTAGGGTCCGCATAATAAGGATCCTATTCTTTTAGGGTACTATATGGGTCCCCTCCTTTCGGAAACTCCCATCTTGGCTTTTTTGCCTGGATTCTTGCCCGAGGGCCCGGTTTCCCCAAAGTTTCTCAGACCCGGAAGCCCGAAGCTCTTTATCCTAGCGGGCCCTCAAGCCCGAGGTACTATACCCGAAGGGTCCAAGTACCTAATAATCATATACTCTCCAAAATCCCAACCTACATAACTACTATCCTAAAACCGAGTACCTATTTATTGGGTCCTTTGGACCCTTGGGGATAGGGGCCTTAATAATTAGAATAGGGCTTGGGGGCCCATTGTACTATAATCATAATAGGAGCCCCCAAGACAGTATAGGTAATTATTCAGGCCCTTATATTCGTGTGATGGGTGCGTATTGCAAGACACTAGATCCGGTTTTTGGACTTGGGCAGTGTTCTTGGTTTGGGGCAAAATTGGCCTCCGAACTCTTGTCCCGAGCAAAGACCCTGACGCGAAGTGAAGTGGTGCTTACGTTGGGGTTTAGGGTGGTTTGCAGGGCTTTGATTCCAGCCATCAAGCCCGCACTTCAAGTTTTATCCTGCGATTTGCATATGTTTCCTGACACAGGGAGACCCTGAGAACTAAAAAACCCACAGCCCAAATTCAAGCAGTCTTGTGAGGGTACAAGGGCTGGTTCTTTGACGTGTCGTGTTGTCAGGGCGCGGGCTTGCCTAGTAGCCGATGAAATGAGCTGATGAAATGATCTATGAGCATTTGGCTTCGTAGAATTCCACCACACTGAATAGGTCGACCTTCTGGTGGTCAGGAAAAGTAGCAGCTAGGGAAATCGCCGGAAGTAACAGGCCAACTGCAAGATCTGCATTGTCGGTTTTCATAAGGGGTTTACGTGCAGGGGTTGTGTATGGCAGAGGAAACCCAAGGCCCAAGATTCTGTTAAAGGTTTCTATAAGGAAGCTCCCGGGTCTGGCGTTTAGGGCCTTGGCTTTTCTACGGTTTTTCTCTTTGAGGTCTGAAGCGTTTGGACTTGGAGTTTGGGTCGAGCGTGTACTAAGCCATACACCTCTGGACCCTAAGAACCCTGAACCTAGAGGCCAAGCCCAAAACCCTGAATCCCAACCCCGAAAGCCGAAACCCAGAGCCCTTAACCGAAGCCCCAAGCCCTCAACCCCTAATGTGAGGGCCTTAATAATTTGAATAGGGTTGTGGGGTATAGTATGCCACAATTATAATAAGGAGGCGCCAAAACCCTATTGAAATTATTAAGGTTCCCCTAAACCCTAAATAAACCTTAATACCCTAAACCCTAAAACCTTAAAACCCTAAAACCCTAAACCCCTAAACCCCCTAGCCTGAGCAGCGTTCTGCTTGCCCCCGAAGGTTAGCCATGGATCTGCCCCTGTCGGAGCTCTCGCAGCCAGGGCCTCAGATGGAATTTCGCAGCGAGTTTGGGTCTGAGGCTTGGGGTTCAGGGGTTTAGGGTTTAGGGTTCCTTTAAGGGTCTAGGGCTTGGGGTTTCGGGGTTTAGGGTTTAGGGTTCCTTTAAGGGTCTAAGGCTTGGGGTTTAGGGTTTAGGGTTCCTTTAAGGGTCTAAGGCTTGGGGTTTCGGGGTTTAGGGTTTAGGGTTCCTTTAAGGGTCTAAGGCTTGGGGTTTCGGGTTCCTTCAAGGGTCTAAGGCTTCGGGCTGAGGGTTTAGAGTTTTACGGTTTTTTGGTTTAGGGTTTAGGGTTTAGGGTTTAGGGTTTAGGGTTTAGGGCTTTGGGTTTAGGGTTTAGGGTTTAGGGTTTAGGGTTTAGGGTTTAGGGTTTAGGGTTTAGGGTTTAGGGTTTTGGGTTTAGGGTTTAGGGTTTAGGGTTTTGGGTTTAGGGCTTAGGGTTTAGGGTTTTGGGTTTAGGGCTTAGGGTTTAGGGTTTAGGGTTTAGGGGTCGATCTCAATACTATGGAGAGTTCTGATAGTACCAAAGACTCTTGCAGATGCGCTCACAAGCCAGGGCCCACTTCCTGCCATCTAGGCTTATAGGGTTTAGGAACATGTGGCGGCTTTCGGTAGTCGCCGAGGTGCATTTCAGATCTATTGAATGGTAGTTCGTGGATATGGGCCACATACGGCCCTCAAAAAAATGATCTGGAAGTTTCAGAAACTGTAGGAGACCCACAAACAGCCCACCCCAAGTACTCTAGTGGCACCAAGCCAGGGTACCCCACTTTGCTGAAACCCCCCCATCTCTCATCTCTTCACCTCCGCAGGTTCTTATTGAGGCCTTGCTGGGGAAGCATGCAGATCTTCTTGCACAGGTGCTGGAAGCTTGTGGTTCGATCTGGGTTTGTTGGCAGAGGGTTGCTCCGGCTTCCACTGGGATCTTGTTACGGGACTTGTCCAAGGTACCTCCACAAGAAGGGCCGCTTATCTGTCATCTGTCTGTTCATCTATCCGGACATCTACCTGACTATGTGTCAACCTATTTACTTATATGGCCACTTATCTATCGACCTGCCTATCCACCTACCTACCTGCCTACATCCTTAACTACGACCTACCTACCTGCCGACCTACTGACCTACCCACCTACATACCTACATACCTACCCAGCTACCCGTCATCACTGGCAGTTTTGAATCTCCGGATATATCGTGGGAACTAAACCCTAACCCCTCAACCCTAAACCCTTCAACCCTAAACCCTAAAGCCCTAAACCCGTAAACCCCTAAACCCTAAAGCCCTAAACCCCTAAACCCTAAAGCCCTAAACCCCTAAAGCCCTAAACCCGTAAACCCCTAAACCCCTAAACCCTAAACCCAAGTAAGCAAGAGACCAGCTGAAGGCTGAAAGACTGGGAAGCGGTACTCAGAATGGCATTGCGGGGTTCAGGTGTTTACGGCTCACCTCTAGGGTTTAGGGTTTAGGGTTTAGGGTATACACCCGACAACCTAAACCGTGTAGGGTTCAGCTGTTTAGGGTTCAGTTGTATGTGTGAGGATAAGCTTGGCTTTCATATTTTCGGTTCGGTCTTTAGGAGCATTAGGGTTACCAGGAACGTAGGGCTCGGGGCAGGTCAGCGGCAAATCTAGGGTGTAGGGTTAGGGAAAGGAGAAGGAAGCTCGCCATGTGCAATGCCTAAACAAGCGTGCTCGTGAGCTCTTTGTGGCGGACCTTCTTGATGTATTAGCGGTAAAGCGCACAGCAGATGCACTAATCACTATTCGATGCCCATGATCCTGGCCGTGTTTTGGTGGCGCTGGTACGCAGCGGGCCAGTACAGCCAAGACTTGCCTCCTGGCAGCGGAGGAAGCCCGCCGGAGGCAATCGGTGACCCACAAAACCATGCAGACTTTGGAGTGCGCAGGTCTCTGAGCGATGACAGCGATGATGGAGCTTTGCAAACGATGGCGAAGTGCTTTGCCTTCGTCTGTGACGACATCAGACGCTTCCAAGCACACACCGAGGACTTCCGGCGCAAAGCGAATTTCCGCCGATCCATCGGTGCCCCGTGGGTTCTTGCCCGACCTGAGGAGGATGCCTTGGGCTCCAGGTGAACTGCAAGGACTTCCTTACTTGCTCCTTAGGAAAGACCTTAAGGGTTTCTAAGGGGAGGCCAAAAGGGGGGGGTTTAAGATTCTTGGCGTAGGGTTCCTGAATATGAACCCTATTATGGGAACCCTAATCCCTACTAAACCCCCCATAGGCTAAAACCCCGTTTGGCCTCCGAAGAGCTTAGGGTTTATTCATCGAGCTTTCCAGCGCAGAGCCTCATCAGACCCTGAAATTCTGAAACTCCGAAACTCGCCGACCTGGCCTGTTCTGGCGGTCCGGCTTCGGGTCATGGTTTGATGAGTCCTCCGCTGCGACTCCAATGTGTCGAAGTGAGAGGTCCCGAAATAACAATCCTTGCTCAAGTTTACTTAGAAACCCAATACCTAGCCTTTTAACTTTTTGGGTTCTTTTAGTTTAGTAGGAATCGGAAAGTTTAATCTTTTGTTTCCGTGGCTTATTGGGGCAGTAAATTTACCTCTCAACCCGTCTCGAAATGAGAGAACCCTAGACCCTAAGCCCTATAAACCCTAAACCCTAAGCCCTGAAGCCTAAACCCTAAAGCTCAAGTTTACCTCTCGTCCCTGAACCCTACATCCGGCTATGGCTCAACAAAGGGGAGTGTGCTGAACTGAACTGTACACATGCCTTACTAGGAGCCAGAATAGGCCCTCATTCCCTTCTGTAGGGTTTGGGTTGCCTTATAACCCCCTTTGAACCAAAACGGGCACCCTTTTTATTCCTAGGTTACCTAAACCCTAAAACCTTCAAATCCCTAAACTCTTTGGTCTAACCAAAAAGGGCACCCTTTTTATTCCTAGGTTACTCTTAGGTCTAGCATAGCTCTGGCCCTGAGCCAGGGCACCTTAGACCCCCGCCTGCAGACTACGAAGGAGATGCTTCAGGGGAAGCTCTTACCACTATGGGCTATTAGACCCTAAAGATCCCTATTAGGACCCTATTAAGGGTAGATTAAGGTACCCATAAGGTCTAATAGCCCATAGTGCTAAACCCTAGGCCCTAGCACTAGACCTGAACCCTGAACCCTAAACAGCACCCTAAAAGCCTAAAGCCCTGAAGCCCACAGCCTTCCCTAAACCCTAAACAGAACCCTCAAACCCTAGAGCCCTAAAGCCCGAAGCCCTCCCTAAACACGAAGCCCGAAACCCTAAAACCCTAGACCCTAAGCCCTCTCTAAACCCTAGGCCCGAAACCCTAAACCCTAAACCCTAAAGCCCTAAAGCCCAAAGCCCTCCTAAAACCCAGACCCTAAGCCCGAGACCCTAAGCCCGAAACCCTAGACTTGGGGGTCATCCTTCCATCACAGGACAGCGATGGCGCAACCCCGCCGGCAACTGAGAACTCGGCACCAGAGAGTGACACTGAGGCCTTAGGGCCTTGGGTAACTTACCTTTGGTTAGTACGGAATGGAAGAATCGTAGTAATAGTAGTTGTATTTGTACCCCATTCCTCCATTCCCTACTGGCCAAAGGTAAGGTAAAGGGCTTAGGGTATCGGGCATACGGTTCAGGGTAGAGGCTGTAGGGTATAGGGCTTAGGGCCTATAGGGCTCTCTGGGTATAGGGTTTAGGGGTGAGAACGTATGTCTACTTCTCTGTGCTTCAATGGGCCTGCTTAGGGTGGTGTCGAAAGCGTATAGGGGTGTAGGGTTTAGGGTTACGATAAAAAGACTGTGAAGTAGTAGAAACAGGGTTGCCTTGCAGTCCTTGCTTGCTTGTGCCGCAACATACTCCAAAACACGAGTGTTTCTTCTACTAAACACTTCTAGAACCTTCTGAGCCTCGACCCGGTCACGAAATTTCCGTATATCCCATTGGCGACTGCGCTCCTGCTCTGCGTGGCTTAGACTTTGCGGCAACCTAGTAAGGACCAAAACTCCTACGGCCTAGACCCTATGCTGAAACAGATTGTCAAGAAAGGCTGTTCTAGGTCTGAGGTCATAAGGACAGCGATCTTTTCTTTGAGGACTCAAAGGCATTGTTGGAGTTTGAAGTTTGATCAGGATCCAGATTCTCAGTCTCCTCTTCAAGCGAGATCTTCACAGACTTCCAAGGTCTTTACAGGGCAAGAGCTCCGGGTTTCGTTCATACATGTACATTTAACCTACTATTTGCTTAAGAACCCCCAAAAAAATAAAAGATATATTTTCTTATGGGGGTAATATCGGGATTATTATTTTATTTTTTGGGTGGGTTTCTTAAGCAAATAGTAGTTTAACTCGTCGTTTGATCATACACGTCTCTCTACTGTGCAGCTTGAAGGACCTAGGGCCTACCCAGGGACCCACAGGCTAGACCCTCTTAGAGCTATAACAGAGTTTAGAGCTTAGGGTGTGTAGACCTCCCTTATAAACGATGCCCATAATTCCAGATGCTAGTTGAGGTGTTCAAAGTCATACAGGGCATCTGTTTAGGTTAGTGACTCGAAAATGTCTGAAGCAATGGGCGTAGAAAGTAGTCGATTCTGACGGTTTCAACTTTTATTTCCGTGGGTTTTGGGCCAGCGAGTAACCCCTGAACCCTAAACACACTGAGCCCTTAAACCCTAAACCCCTAAGCCCGAAACCCCTTAACCCTAAACCCCCAAGCCCTAAACCTCATAACTGGAAACCCCAAACCCTAAACCTTACCGACTGCGATCTCAAGCCAGAACACTCATTGCGAGGCACAAGCATGGAACATGGTCCAACGGTTGGGGCTTAGCTTTGGGGTTTAGGGTTTAGGTTCTAGATTAAGGGTTTAGGGTTGCGGCTTTGTCATCCGAAACCGTCGTTGCACTTCCCGCCACCTAAGCATCAAATCGAAGAATGCCAGAATCTTACATTCTGCACGTGAGCCCAAACTGCTGGTGTACAGCTCAATGCCATCACTGAAGCACTATAGCCGTCATGGTTAAGACCGTTTCCTGCAGGCACCAGTTTCCTGAGTCTCATGGGTATCGCTGTCACTTGGATTTAATTCTTCGGCGACTTGCTGAAACGGCAGGCGGTCAACTTCCAGCCATGTCGTCCCTTTCTTTTGCCCCAGCACCCTGGGCTGCGCATCTCCGGGTGGCTCCAGCTTCCACGCAAGGATCCCGGGTGTGCCTACTTCTAAGCAATACTCCTAAACCCTAGAACCCTCACACCCGCCTAAACCCCTAAACCCTGCCCTAAACCCCTAAACCCAAAACAAACCTTGTACTTTTCAGACCTTGCAGGTTTCAGCTTCCGGGCAGATTTGATGGGGTTCTGGCCGAAAAGCAACAGCAGCGCCGAACTGCCAGGATCCCACAGAATCGGTTTAGGGTTTAGCGTTCAGAAAAAGGTTTTTGTTCTTGTTCGAACCGCCCGGCACATGACCTTCTTCTTCTTTACTATTTGGGTGGTTGTCAAAATTATGGTCCCTTTGTACAATGCGGCACCTATTATTTAGGGTACCCAAAAAAGGGACCCCAATTTTGACAACCACCCATTTCGAGGTCCAGGAATGTAGCCTAGTAGCAGGAAGGGTTGAAAGCAGGGCTCCAAAGAAGGTGACCCCATCTAAGGTCGTACATGAGTTATATGGTGCAGCCCTAACGACGACCTCTTTACTCTATGTCCCATGAGCCTTTAAGTAGTATAGAGTCCTGAACAACTACCAAAATTATTCCAGAGGGTTCCTTATGACAGCTGCACACATAACACCCCAAACCCTACTTCCATTCTTAAGGCCCCTATGTTATAGAACCCTTGTTAAACATCCCCGGTAGGAACCCTTAGAGGGCACCTTAACTAGGATGCCCAGTAGTACCCCTATTCCCTTTTTGTAGTCCTAGGTTCCTGATAAAGTTACCCAATACCAAAAGAGAGGCCTTTTTATTCTTGGGTTACCGGGTATCCTAGTTAAAAAGGACATCCGATAGTCCCTTCTTGTGGCAGCAGGACCCGAGGGACCGAAATCTGCATTTCGTGGCCAGGCCACGGCAGGGAATCCCGGAATCTCGGGAAGCTAAGGGATCCTTTAAAGGGATCTATAGAGGTTTAGGGATTAGGGTTTTGGGGTTTAGGGTTTTGGGGTTTACCTGTAGTCACCATTGTAGTTCCTTTTTCTGGTTTAGCCAATTTTAAATTACGGATCCTGAAAGGTAACCTCCAACAAGGAACTACAATGGAGACTATAGCTAAGGAATCCTTAAAATTCAGGGTTTGGCCGGCTTAGAACTTCGGGTTTTGGGTTTGGGGTTCATACTTGGAGGTTCATGGGTAGTTTTAAAAGTCGGCAAGGTAGAGCTTTGGGACATTTTATATTTTCCCTTATTGGGCTAAAGAGGATCTTATTTACTAATAGTTTTCAAAGGCTTTAAAAGCCCCACCTAGTCGGATGATAAGTTCCCTTAATGTGGCTATAACTACTGTAGTTACCCTTCGTATTGCAAACCTTAGCCTTACATTGAATCCGTAAAGGAGGCCTAGTCCAGTATAAGGCCTCTAGATTATAGAACCCTTCTAGCATCTTCTAGCAACCCTTATCGTATCCCGTTCAGTACCACCCTAACCCAGAGCCCCAAACCCTACATGATCCTAGGCACGAATTAACCCGTAAATTCCGAACCCTCAACCCTGAGCCATCTACCCAGAACCCTTTAAACCTAAACCCTGAACCCTGAGCGCTAAGAGAAACCCTTCACACTGATATATAAACCCTGAGACAAAGCTTCGGGCATGTTGCGATCATGTTGTACACGGCTTTTAGTATTATTTTATTGTCTTATTGCACTTACATTGATATTGCTAATTAATATTACCTATAGTTTCCAATGTGGTTCCTTTTTGGGATTACCGTTTAGGATCCTTAGTATAAAACTGGTTAAACCGGAAAAAGGAACTACAATGGAGACTATAGGTATTACAACTCCAGCCGCAGCCGCCGGATCCCGGTCTTTGTCCCAGTCCCCCTTGTTTTGCGGCTCAGAGGGCTTTCAGTTTTAGGGCTTAGGGACCCTAAACCCCTGAATCCCTAAACCCATAATTTTAACTCATGCTTGCAGATGCCCAAAAACTGCTCAAAACACTTCGACTTCAGCCCACCGTCCGCATAATATAGGGGCCTTTACAGCAAGACGAGGGGTCCCTTTAAAGGGTTTCTTCAAGGGGTTCTAATGAAGGGTTACTATAAGGGGTATTATAAGGATTTAGTATAGGGGCCAAGATAATTACGAATACCATTTGGGGGATTCCTGGTTCCTCAGTATCATTATAGTAGAATGGGCCCCAAAAGCCGTATT
This sequence comes from Symbiodinium sp. CCMP2592, assembly GCA_905221615.1. Classification (NCBI taxonomy): domain Eukaryota; class Dinophyceae; order Suessiales; family Symbiodiniaceae; genus Symbiodinium; species Symbiodinium sp. CCMP2592. The sequence continues at coordinate 399,765 of CAJNDT010005958.1, forward strand.
CTAATTACTAAGGCCCCTATATTACTTTCTCATTACGTCGTAGCTCTCGAAGTTGCCTGGCATCATCATAAGAAGGCCTGCTGGATCGAAAAGTATCGAACTACGCTTGATGATATAAATCCTGCATTACCTTGAGGACCCTACACTATGGGAATAATGGAATGCTCCTTATTCTGGGTAATGCAGGATGTACGTCATCAACCGTAGTACTACAGTTCCTTAAAGTTTTGAACCCG
>CAJNDT010005958.1:405000-445457 GCA_905221615.1 Symbiodinium sp. CCMP2592
TTGAGGCTCTGGCACTGTAGCAGTTGCAATGAGCCCGGTTCTTTGAAAAGTTTACGGCGTCAGGGTTTCAGGGTTTTGGGGTTTACGGTTTAGGGTATGATTGGTGGCTTGGGCTGTTAACAGTTGGAACCCCAAACCATCGAACCCTTCGTGCAGGGTTTGAGACGCTCATCAACGGTGACTCGTCATGCAGACAGCGTCCAGATTTTGCCGTTCTACCGGTTGTTGCGTAAGGGTTTTGGGAGGGTTTCTGTCGAAGAGATGTCCCCTTGCCATAACGAGCACACTGAACCCTAAACTTGTGGGTTTGGGGTTTACTTGGAGGATTTTGGTAATTGTGGTAGGTTTTCCTGGCTACCTGACTATTTGTTGAAAAGACAGGGTCCGAAGCAGACTATCCAAATAGGTACTGTATGTCGGCCTTGGCGGCGTTTGTTCCTGGATCCGAGGAGTCCTTGCAAGAGGTCCCTTAACAATCGATTTCGGTACCTTCTTTAAAGGGGTTCCTATTGAAGGACGAGGGTATCGCGCCCACTATGTTGCCAAAGAAAACAGCTCAGTTTCTGGCAGAATGGAAACTTAGGGCTAACCAAGTCGACATATGCGCTCAACCCGGCACCGTAAATTTATTCATGCAGGAGCTTCAAAGATTAGAATAGGGCTTTCAAGGCAGATACTTGCATCAGTATCAGTATGTTCTGGACGGGTGTATAGCACTTAATTACGAACGAGAAAACATGCTGGCCGTGTGGTCGTGGCGTGGTCGTCGTCGTCGTCGTCATGGTCGGAGCTTTGTCTCTGTAACCCGAGCAATGGCGACATTCTGTTGTAACAGGCCGTAGTTGATGCGACCCAAACGGCACAAAGCTTCAATTTTTGTTCTTGCATTTTTGCGTTTGTTCCGAGTTAAGTAAAAAAAAGACGAACCCATTCGAGGCCACAATTTGCGAGGCCACTTTTGCTGTAATGTTGAATCGGCTGTTTTCTTGTCCTCCGGTATCAGCGATGGCTGCTTTTTCGATGCTTTTGCGGGTCGGGAGGTGGTGTCAAGCTCTTCGACACAGCTGAGATCTACGGCCCGGGGCGAAGTGAGGAGCATGCATTCAGGGTTTAGGGTTTAGGGTTGGGTGGTCGTTTAGAGTAGGGCTTGCTGCTGGGGGTTTGGGATCCAAAGGTCAAGCAGTTTAGGGTATAGGGTTTAGGGTTCACACATTGCCTTTTAGGACTCCGGGCTTGGGTTTGGCTAAATGCAGGCCCAGCACGCCATGGAGGATTTCGCTTCGCAGTTTGCGAAGCTCGCTTTAACTGGCAAACAGCCCCCTGAGATCCCAGAACCCCTTAAATGAGGAATATACCTTAAATCATAATATCAACCCCTATTATTCAAGGTAAGTTCCTTAATTAAGGGGCATTGGGCTTTCGGGGCCCCTACCTAGAACCTGGCACACTGTGTCGGCCTTAGGGCATGGGGGCGAGGTTTAGATTACGGCTTTGGCCCCTAAACCCTGAACCCTAAACCCTAAACGGTGTACATGGTGGGTTTCTGAGGAGTGGTGGTGAATGCCTTAGAAGGGGCCCCCACCCTGTAATAGTGGTATAATAGGAATATAATGGGGCCCTAATGTAATCCGTATAATCACTATTACAGGGTGGGGGCAGCTTCTAAAATGTACGCTAATCTACACCTCAAAGAAACAGGATCCGTACCCAGAGGATTCCAAAGATTGAAAGCCGGGCTTAGGCCGGACTAAGGATTAGGGACGGTTTGGGGGTAACCTAGCGACAGCCGAGCAGCTTACCCCAGATGTCCCCTTGAATTCGAGAATTTACCTGAAATCGGTTAAAACCGCATAGAGTCTTCTTGTTGTATTGTTGAAAGTAGCTCCCTTCACGAAGGAGTAATGGACTCTCAGGGTTAAGTTGGGCAAAACTTTATGCCTCGAGGCTCTGGTGCCCCGCAATGCCATCCCCTGCATAGCCACTATGTGATGGTATCAAAATCCATGTCAATACCGTGTTGGAATCATTAAACCCCCATTGCCAGTTAAGACCCCGTAGAGCGTCACAACACCCGACAGAGCGTGTGCAAAAGCCACCGCATACCACCATTCTGCTTACCCGGGCCCATGTCTTACAGCCAGAATGCTGAGCTTTCTTTTGGGGGTCTGAGGAAAGAGGAGGTTGAGTCTATATAAACCTGCAAGTCGACTCCATGCAAAAGTCTTCTAAAGAGCCCATAAGTTCCCCACTCATCACTAAGCACGAGCCTTCAAGACCTCGCCGCGTTCTCGTTTTCGGGAGTAGTCAGAAGTACCCCATTACCTACATACGATCGGGTGGTTGCCCTGGCATTCCCGTGTATGGACGCGTCTGCTTCGCACTTTTTTCGGGCTGAGGCGATCTTATTGTTGGCCTTCTATTTCCTTTAGCCCGAAACCCAAACCCGGCAAAATCCAAAAACCCCCAAACCCAAAGCCTTGAACTCTAAATCCCAGCTCCTAAGCGCCCTGGTACCTTGACTCGGCGATGTTCCTTGCCAGGAGCTGCTAGGCAAGTTCCTGCGTGAGACGGGCGCGAAAGATGTCCAGGCATCCCACAAAGGAATGGGGGGCGAAGCTCCTTCAACTACTATTTGCTTAAGAAACACCCAAAAATAAAAATAATAATCCCTATATTACCCCCCATAAGGAATATATTTTTTATTTTTTGGGGGTTCTTAAGCAAATAGTAGTCAATATTGTTTTAGGGTTTAGGGTGTAAGGTCGAGGAAGAGGGGACTTAACCCACGGCAGGTGGCGACGAAGTTCGCTGCATTTCCTTGGAAGCTGGACCGAAGCGACGTCGTGAAGGCCGCAGCTCTGGAGCGTTTGTTTCTTTTGTTGTTTTGCATGTTTGAGGTCTTCAGCGTTGAGAGTTTCAGGTTTTAGGGGCTTCTGGGGTTGAAGGCGGCACCTAGGGTTTAGGGGTTTAGGGCGTAGGCTTCGGATACTTAATCTAGGAGTCTCAGAGGCTGTACAAAGGTTCTGGAAAGGGTCTGCCAAAGGGTTCCAGAAGAGTTCGGGGTTGCTACTTGTTTCTGTAAAGTGTCTTTGTCAGCCGGCTTTTGCAATTTGGATGGCTTTTTGTGCATGTTTGGCGGGTTTATGGTGTGTAGTTTTCTTGGGTAAGGGCTTCCTTTTGTCTGTCTATCTATTTATTTTATCTATCTGCCTATCAAAAAAAACCTACCTGTCTATCTACCTATGTTCATTCAAAGATATGTATGGTGAATCCTGCCACACCCAAGAAAGCCCTGCGACCATCAACCTCTGAGAGCTCCAGAGGCTCTACCCATAGGCCCCAAAGTAGTTCCTTTTTGGGGTTCATATATAGAATCCGATATATACGGTAATCCCAAAAAGGAACTACTTTGGGGCCTATGTGTAGACAACTCAAAGTATCCCCACCTGGACCCCAAAAGTATGTAGAATCGTTCAAAGCCTGAACCTGACCGCTGCGTTTCTGCTTCATGCAAAGTGTCGTCCATGCTAGGTGCTATCACTGAACTTGAGCCGTAGAATCATATGGGTTCAGGGTTCAGCGTGCAGGGTTTGAGATGTGGCTTAGAATTCATTTGGGTGTAGGGCTTACCTAGACCCCTAAAGTGTGGCGAGCACAAGTTAGTGTTGGGCCATGATCTTACCTAGTGACCTAGTTTGGGGTTTGCTTAGGTAAGACTCCAAAATCCTAAACACCCTAGAATCCCACATGCCCTAAAGCCCTATCTTCAAACCCCGAACCCTAAACCTTAAGCATCCCAACACCTTGAAAGCTTTGTAGAGCTTAGATCCCCAACACTCCCAATACCTAACCTTTAAACTTATGGGCTTCTTATATGCTCTAATTGTAGCAAGGACCCCCCCCCCCCCCAAGAACCCTATTCTAATTGTTAAGGCCCCTACATTTCTTAGATCCCCAATACCTAACCTTTCAACTTTTTGGCTTCTTATGGTTTAGTAGGAGTCGGAAAGTTTAACATTTTCTTCTTTTTGTGGCTTTTGGGGTAGTAAGAGAAAGAGACCAGGTCTCTAGTTGTGATGTTCTTGTCTTGCCTGGTTTAGAGGGTTTCTATTCTTGTTTCTTGGGAGTTTCATGATTCGGGCTCCGGGGATGTGCAGGATTAGCTTGTGATGAGAACCGAGCTTATGGGGATCTTATGCTTTAGTTTACATATGGGTGGTTGTCAAAATTAGGGTCCCTTTTTGGGTCCTTCTTTAATTCGGCACCGAAAATTTAGGGCACCCAAAAAATGGACCATAGCTTTGTAAGGAAGCATCATCGTGATGATTCCGGTTTCCATGTGGAGGGTCTTTGTAAGGTTTTTGGTGGGCTCGTGGTCGCGGGAGGTTGTTCAGATTTTCAACGTTGTCTAGTGGAGTTCGCAAGTACGGGTTGCTGGACTTATTCTCATCGGGATGGTTTTAGTAGAAGCCCCAGCGCATGTTTGAGCTTCCGAAAACAAGGGGAACAGAGAAGTAGCAGGATCATCTGAATCTGGGCCACAAGGAAAATCATCGAGTTCTTGATCCCCCCCCTGACCCTCTGGGAAATATTAAGAGCATGCTTACAAGGACACCCCGCCACCAAACCCCCAAACCCTAAACCCTAAACCCTAAACCCTAAACCCTAAACCGAAAAGAAAGACGGAGAAAAGGCAGCCTGGGGTTCTGCTGTCTGGGAAGCTTCATAATGAAGCATTGATCCCCAATATCATAGGGATCCTTAGGGGTGTAGGGGGAGGGGGGGTAGGGGGCCTTAAGGCCCATAATAAAGACTAATAAGGCCTATTTAAGGAAATATAGTCCCCTACACCCCTCCCCCCTACACCCCTAAGGATCCCTATGATAATACCTAGCCGTTAAACTTTTTTGCTTCTTGTAGTTCAGTAGGAATCGGGAAGTTTAATCTTTTATTCCGTGGCTTATTGGGGTAGTAAGGAAGCCCAACAGTGTGGAAAGCCCTGAGCTTGTCAAGGTGGTGTTGGGCCGAACTTCCAACACCCATGACGGAGTAAACTCCGAATCATATCACGGAGCCTCCTGCTATGGGTTCAGGTGCATTCTTGGGTTATCCTGATTCGGAGTCTCTTGGAACCACGCATCCCAAGCCCCGAAAAAGGCCAGTAGCCGCCTCTTCCAGGGGTTTAGGTTTGGGTTGTAGGGAACCCTAAAACTCTACACCCTTCACCCTACACTGTAAAATCCTAAAACCCTAAAACTCTAAACGCTAGAACCCAAAGCCCTAAAACTCGGAAATCCTCGGATCCTACACCCTAAACCCTTAACCCCAAAGAGGCCTGCAAGGGCTCCCTGGAGAGACTGGGCTCCGCAGCTGCATCGGCGGGTTTAGGGTTTAGGGTTTAGGCGATTCATGGTTTCGTGTTTAGGGTTTGGGGTCTAGGGTTCAGGGTGGGTTTCGAAATGCTGCATGTCAGAGGCGCATGTTACATTCATGCTGAAAGTGTGGACCATCATCATGACGGCCATCGCCTGCAACATCGATCCCATGGTCATCGCCATCATCAGAATCAGAATCAGCATCATCATCATCATCACCAGCATGTTCACCGTCTACTGCACGATCACTTAGAACCGGAGAGTAAGTTCCATAGTGAAGTGCTTTCGGCTCCTTGTGGGATGTGCTCGTCTTTTCGACTCCGGGGCTTAAGGACCTGCGACCTAGAGGTGTCTTGGAGTTCAGGGTTGAAGCGGTTTAGGGTTTAGGGGTTTAGGGTTTAGGGTTTGGGGTTTAGGGTTTAGGGTTTAGGGGTTTAGGGTTTAGGGTTTAGGGGTTTAGGGTTTAGGGTTTGGGGTTTAGGGTGTTCGTCACTTTCGGCTTGCAGTTTTGGGCATCAGGTTTCTTCGACCAGCGATCCTTCCAACAGACCCTGCAACTGAAAATGCTGCAGTCTATACCTTAGATCCCCAATACCTAACCTTTAAACTTGTTGGCTTCTTATAGTTCAGTAGGAATGGGGAAGTTTAACCTTTTATTTCCGTGGCTTATTGGCTAGGATGCCCAGTAGTACCCTTATTCCCTTTTTGTAGTCCTAGGTTCCTTATTCTTAGGTTACTGGGTATCTAGGTGGCTCATTGGGGTAGTAAGATACCCTAACAGTCCACATATCTTCGGTCATTGAGCCCCCCGCGGCAGCTACAAAATGTGTTCGGGCTTCGCGTAACTAGCATATGCGGATTCCAAGAACCCTAAGCCCTAAACCCTGTAAGGATGACACGCACAAATCGAAAAGTGTACCAAATTAACAAAACCCTGTAAGGAACCCAAGTTAAAAAATGAACTTGTAAGGAACCCTATAATTATCCAGAACCTTCAGCCCGGAAGTGTACTGCCTCGTGTAAGTTCCGCGTGGGCTTTGGATGCACCTCCTGGAGATGTAACGCAGGGCCTGATCATTATCAATATTGCTCCCTGAGGTTCCTCATATACGAATACAGTGTATATACGTAGGTGTGTATGTATGTGGATATATATATATATATATATATAGAGAGTTATATACATATGCATATACATATGCATGTGAATATATATATATATATATATATATATATATATATATATATATGTTTAGGTGTAAGTATGTACCCATGTAAGTACGTACGTATGTATGAATGTATGTATGTACGTATGCATGTATCTATGTATCTATCTTTCTATCAATCAATCAATCGATCAATCAATCTATCTATCTGTCTATCTATATACACATAGTATAGGGTATCATTCCCAAAACCGCAATCAAACGAATCATTCAATCTCTCTGGTAATGACGGATTTTGGGCCCCTCATCTGCTGCGACAAAGCCCCTGGAAAGAAACGCTTCGTTGTGAGAGGCCTTAGCGGTACTTAGGAATAACTTTTAATTTTTGGTTATTATAATCCCTAAGAAACAGCTAAAATTATAAGAAAAAGGGTTCTAACTTCAGTATAGAGGCCTGCAGTGCGTGGAGTTTAGGGTTCAAGGGTGTAGGGTTTAGGGCTTTATAGAGTCATGGTCACCCCGATGATTTTAGGTTTATGGTTTTGGGTTGCAGGCTGGTCTAGGGCCTATACTTGAGGATCTGGTGTATAAATAGGGTTAGCAAAAGAGAAGCTATACTTGTGGGCACCTGCAGCTCCACTTAATACAGCCTAGGTTTAGGGTTGGTACCTGTAGCCATGCTTATTATCGAACAAGCCTAACAAGCCATGAACCTTCAAGAAGGCATGGACAAGATCGACCTGTACCAAATCCACTTTCCATCTGTTCGGGCCCCAATTGGGTGACTCTCTGAAGTACCAGTTGGGCCTCCAAATGCCTTCAGATTTTGGTGTAGAGTCGGGTTTTGCTTCAGAGTTTAAGGCTGGCTAGCTCCAGTCCACGAAGTATGGGGACAGAGGAATACCGACCCGCTTTGGTTCGCGCAACATCAAGGACATGGATCGTTTCCTAGGTCCTTTCAAGACAGTTTGAGTCTACGGTCTCAACAACCCTCAGTAAATCCGAAACCCTAAAGGCAGTCTACGATTTCAACAACCCTTGTAAATCCCAACCCTACTTCGAGGTCCATGGGTGGTTATAAGTGGGGCTATAAGTCCTTTAATATGCTGTAACTGTAGTTATCCTACTTATAATATCCTATTACAAGTAACCATGGGCCTCCAAATAACCCTAATAAACCCTACGCCCTAAAAACCTAAACCCTAAGCCCGAAAAGGCCAGCCGCCCTGTGGCCCTCGACCCTAAAATTAGGGATCCGAAAAGCATATAAGCATAAGCATTTTATAGGGATATCCCTACCTTATTGGGGTTCCTTATAAGGGGGAGTATATGGGATATCCATATACTAAATTTTGCTGTGCTTTTTGGGGGCCCTAACAATTGCTGCGGCCAAAGGGGCCGAAATCCGAAAGCCGAAATTCTGGACCTGGAACCCCCGAAGGTTTAGGGTTCAGGGTTTGGGGTTTAGGATTCAGGGTGTAGGGGTTAGGATTGGGGATTTAGGGTTTACGATCTAGGGTTTAGGAATCAGGGTTTAGGATCTAGGGTTCAGGGTGTAGGGTTTAGGATCTTGGATCTAGGGTTTAGGGGTTAGGATTGGGGATGTAGGGTTCAGGGTTTAGGATTCGGAACACCTTATTGGGCCCGCAGCGTCCCGCAAGCTCGCCCCGAAGGTTGCTTTTTCCGCACCCCCATCCTAGTATACGGACCTGAAATAACTCGAAAATTGGGTTTTGGGGTATATTACGCTTTAATTGTAGCAAGGAGCCCCCCAAGATTGCTAAGGCCCCTACAGTAACGGCCGTTGGTGCCACTCCGGAACACCCAGAGACTCCAATATCCCTTAATTAAGGAATATTCCTTAAATCATATTAGGGATCCTACTATAATTTAAGGAATATTCCTTAATTAAGGGATAGAGGAGTCTCTGAACACTAAGCCTTGTGCCTCGGCTCTCGGCCAAACCGCCGTCGTCTCGGCAAACGCTAGCGTTTCGCGCGGACAGCAGCCTGCCGAAGTAAGCCCTACGGTTTAGGGCTTAGGGCTTAGGGCCCGTACCCCGAAATTCAAGAATCTTGCTCCTGCTTCCGAGAATCGTAGCCTTGCCGAGAGATATCTGGGTCGAAAGAGAGTGAATCCCTAGGATGCCCAGTAGTACCCTTATTCCCTTTTTGTAGTCCTAGGTTCCTTATAAAGTTACCCAATACCAAAAAGAGAGGCCTTTTTATTCTTAGGTTACTGGTTATCCTAGTTTATGTCGTGTTTTTGAACATAGGGTTTTGGGCTTAGGGTCTGTGAGGTTTAGGGCTTACATAAGGCTTGTAGGGTTCTACAGGCTTTATGAAGTCGAAAGTTCAAGGCTTATAGGGTTTAGGATTCAGGGCTGATTGGCCATATAGGTTTGACAGGGTGTATAGGTTCAGGGCTTATGAGGCTTATGCGGTTTAGGGTTTAGGGTTTTCAGGGCTTATGTTGTTTATGGTTAAGGGTTCAGAGTCCCCATATCGACAGTAACTGACATGGGGTCCGTGGTAGAGGGCCGCAAGCTTACTATAGGGGCCCAAATAAATACAATATTATTCCGTGGGGTTCGTGATCATACTCAAAACCCTTCAAGGAACCTTATCATACCCTTTAGAGGAACCCTATTCCAATTATTGAGGTCCCTAAAGTTGGAAACCTGATTAAGGCCAAAGAGTGCTGGGATTCCCTGTACACTACTCTTGGGGACTGAGGCTATTGGGTTTCGAACTCTTGGGCTCCTACTGTAATAAGGCCCCTATCTGAGCTTTGGAGTATCATACTTTAATACTTTTTCCTTAAACGAACCATCATGAGTTATCACATGAAAGTTTATAACTTTTTTCTCCTTGGTTACTTAAAAGTCCAGCTATATTTAGATATCCTCAACAGAACTCGCCGGAGCTTCTCGAAACGGCTGGTGTGGGTTTCCTTCCAGAGCCTGGCTCTTTGGGGTTTAAGGGTTTTGGGGTTTCGGGTATTAGGGTTTAGGGGTTTAGGGTATTAGGGTTCAGTGTTTAGGGGTTTAGGGTTTAGGGTACTAGGGTTTTTCAGGGTTTAGGGTTTTAGGGTATTAGTATTAGGGTGTTTAGGGTTTATAGGGGTTTGGGGTTGAGCGTATTCGGGTGTTTAGGGTATCACGGTAATCGGGGTTTAAGGTTGCAAAAGGCCCAACAATCTCAAGCAAGAGCAGCTTAGGGGCTTAGTAGGTAACGTTTGATCCCTACTATAACTTAAACGGTTAACTTTTTTCCAGCCCCTCCGTCGAGAGTTGTTCTTCCAAGGTCTGGAAAAACGAGGCGCGGGGCAACAAGTTCTGGTTTTCCAATTGACGCGTCGACTGCGCGGTTCAGGGGTTAAGCGGGTTTACCCATAGGCCCCAAAGTAGTTCCTTTTTGGGGCTCATATAGAGAATCCTATAAGGTAATCCCGAAAAGGAACTACTTTGGGGCCTATGGGTAGAAGTTTAGAGTCTTCGGGACTCAGGGACTTGGGATGTAGGGTTGCGTGCTTTGGGGTTTGTGGGGTAGTTTGCCCCTAAACCCCCAAACTAACCCAAACCCCAAACCCCTTGAGAGTCCTAAGCCCATCTAAGCCACCAAACCCTCGTAATCCTTCTAACTCAGACCACGTAAAATCTAAGTCAAACATGAACCAAACCGGATGAAACGTAGATCGAACGCAGGTGGAAACTGGATCGTCAGTTACTCAACAATAGTCCATAGATCACACATACAGCAGCCAAAACCAAACCCCCAGCACGAAGAAGCAGATAGACGCGGAGAGGTGAAAAGATAAGCATTCCAGCGAAGCATACGTCAATCAAAACCATGGAAGCACATGTTCCCAGTTCCCAAGATATGGGAGTTTCCGAAAATAGGGGACCCTAATATATAGTACCCTAGTAATAGTAGCGTCCTTATTATAAGGACCCCCAAATAAGGTACCCCTAATTTTCGGAAACCCCCATATACCACGCAAGGAAAGTCCGAAAACTTTCAGGTTGAGGGTCGAAGGCTTCGCGGTTCGGGCTCAGGGCGCGTGCAGCCCCGAAACGTTGAGCTCGTTTAGGGTTTACCTATAGTCTCCATTGTAGTTCCTTCTTTTTGTTTAACAATTTTATACTAGGGATCCTAAAAGGTAACCAAAAGGGAACTACAATGGAGACTATAGGTAGGGTTCTGAGTGATGGCAGCAGTTGTGCGGGTGTGGCATGTGCGGGTTTGCAGAACTGTTTGCTGCAACCGCGCCTGCTGCAATGACCTGCTTTTTCTGTGGTCACCGACAGCGTCTAGAGTCTAGATTAGCTATCGAGTATGCCGAAACTCTACAACACCTTCTGATGCTTGTGCACAACCCGTAAGCATGAATCTCCCGCAAGCTCCGGAAGGAGTCATGCTTTGAGAAGCCCTCATTGTTGAAGTACGATTCAACGAGTGCGCACGCATACCTGAAAGCGATCACTCCGAGAGCGGAAAATATTGGATGATCATGGAGGCCTGATGCATAGCTTGCGGTGTACACAATCAGACCCAACGGTCCCACAGAAAGATGGGGCCAGACAACTTACATTCAAGAGATTAGGCGTGCTCCGTCATGCCGTCAACGAAACTTGAACTTTGTGTGTTGTTCAATCACAGACCTTGCGCGAACATCTGGGCTGAGGCTCGGGCAGCTGTTCAGTTCCAGCCATGTGTTTCATTAAATGCTAGGACATCCGCAGAACATCGAGCATGGCATGCTGCAAAAAGCTTGTCTCTGTCTCTCTATCTCTATCTCTATCTCTCTCTATCTCTCTCTGTGGCTCTCTCTCTCTCTCTCTCGCTTTTGTCGGACACCATCCGATCCGTTGTGCATCGACCTAAGCGTGTTGCGGCCGTCGCTGCGCAGGTGTACAGGGTAGAGGTAATTTCAATTCGCCCCGATATACACCCATGAAAAAGCCCAGACCTTGATTAGTGGAGTTGTCCAGGCCCCCAAGAGCCCTAGACTTGTATAGCGCCTTGCATGGAACCCTTAAGGCCATTCTCCTAGACCCCATATGGGGGTTTCCGACGAATAGGGTACCCTAATATAGTACCTTAAATGGTAGAGAAAGGATGGCTCTGCGTGTGTGTTTTGCCCTTGGCCTTTGGTTCTGGCTAGGCTGCAGTGTGTCTGTGTGTGTGTGTTTGTCTGGTTTTTCGCTTGTTGTGGCTCGCTGTTCTTGTTTGTTGTGTGTGTGTGTGTATGTGTGCATGGGGGTTGAAACAAATGAAAAGCAGCTCCCTTGCCCGGGGTCCTTGGTATTTGAATAAACTTGGTTTAGGGGGTGTGCTTTCAAAGCGCTTTGAAAGCGCCCCTGGATCCAAGATCCAAGTTCCAAGATACCGAGAAAAGTTTCTGGGGCATCTTGGATCTTGGATCCGGAGGCACTTTGAAAGGGCTTGGAAAGCGCCCTCGGATCCAAGATCCAAGATGTCCCGGAAACTATTCTCGGCATCTTGGATCTTAGATCTCGGATCCTGGGGCGCTTTGAAAGCGCTTTGCAAGCACACCCCCCCAAACCAAATTTGTTCAAATACATAGGATTCTGGGTACTTAAACTCGGCGGCCCTCAACACTTAGAGAATCTCTGATAAACCGTCCTTGCGCGCACTCAGTCAATCTCCTATAGATCGTCTTTGTGTAAAGCAGCCTTGCGAATGTTCAAACATTGACCTACTGTCCCTATTCTTTCGACCGCCATGACTTCATTCCGTGTCAACGGCTCTGTGAGCATCAACGATGGAAGTGCCACGGTCGTCTTGACTCCAGACACTACTTTCCCTCCTACGTCAAGAGCATCTCCAACGTCGACATTTGTGGCAACGTCCATGGAGAAATCAACGCGTACATGTGGAAAAGCTGCAAATGAGCTCATGCAGAAACTTCAAGAAGGAAAGCTTCACATCGACGAGTCTCGGAAGCCTTTCAAACGGCAGCACTTGTCAACATTGATGTGCAATATTCAGCTGGAGCTCTCACTTAACCCCCGGGGTTTTCAAGGCCCATGGAGTGAGCATGCACAGGAAAGGTTTGTCAACATTATCTCCCGACCAAAGAGAGGCACGAACCGTCTATGTGTACCCGGAGGAGACGTGTCCTGTGTGTGCCAAGGCACTCTACATGATGAAGGTGATCAGGAGGTCGTCAAAGGGATCTTGATTGGTAGCGAATCTATCGTTCCTATCCGAACCCAGCGAAAAGTATGCTGCAGATGTCGCAAGTCTGTTCGCTCGAACATGGTATAGCTAGGTCGGCAAAACATCAACATCATCAATTACCAGTCTCTCGAAGATGCCGGTGTCCTCTTTGTTTCCAACAACACGGCTTTCACTCTTCCCTACTTGGAACTATGCTATCTTCGACTCATGAGATGTAAGTCTTCGCCGGGACAAGAAAATCGCAGTTAGACAAATATATCACGAGAAGGACTCCATGCAGCTTCGTTCAGAATCTATGTTTCGAGCGCTTTTTTTAGTCGACTCGAGGCCTACAACACTCTCAAGCGTAACCAGGGCATCGTCCCCAGTTTACTATGACCAGCCGTCCAAATACTCCGAGAAGATCGGCTCCGATGGCTCCATGCTCTTCAAAATCCCAGAACAAGTCAAAGTAATTTCCTTCGGCGGTCACTTCGGCGTCCACAGGAAGCTTGTAGACAAGGTCGACGGCCCCCGCACCGTACCTGTATCGGGACATCCAAAGAAGCTTCGCGAACATGAGAGAACGGCTTCGTGTGCTCGGAAGGATTCCTTGCACTATGCACTACCACAAAGGACTCCTGGATGGCAATTTGCTCTCGATCCCGAGTCACGCAAGGTGTTAGGGGCGAAGGAGCATATCCCCAATGAGAGTCACGCTGACAAGGCAAAACTCTTGAAGGATGTCATGACCATGAGCAATGTGAAGCCAGACGTCCTCATATTCGACGATATGTGTCATTTTGAGAAGTTCGTCAGGAAGCGGACTCCCGAAGACTTCATGGGTATCAGGTACTGGCTCGTCGATCTCTTCCATTGCAAGAACCACCTCTGCAACAAGAAGGCTTCAAGAAGGAATCGCGTCCTTGTGAGCACAAACGTTGCAAGCACATCAGAACCAATATGTCGGAATCCTTCATTGCATGGATTCGTCCACTGAATTTCTTTCTGAACTCTTTGAATGCCCACAGTCACAAGTTCTGGGTTCGAGAAGCATATCTTTTTTACAATGCTCACTTACCGGCCATCAGTGATCTCGTCACGAGGCGATCTGACGCTGTGTCTCGGAGCACGATCAGAAGGAAGAGCCGGGGAGTTTTGAAACGGCCATCGGTCCAGAAGCGGCCGGCAGCCATGAAAGCACTTGTCCGAAAGCGGCCCTCAAGTGGTAGATGAAGCCTGTATGTTATTGTCACAAGCAAAATGATCGCAGCATCAAAATTCCAAACCTGCCGAAGCATGCAAGCGACATGACTCACACAAAGCACACCATCAGTGCGAGGTACATGAGTCACACAAAGCACACCATCATTGCGAGGTACATGACTCACACAAAGCACACCATGCAAGCGCCAGGTACATGACTCACACAAAGCACACCAACAGATACACGCGCACAACCATCAGTGCCAGGTACATGACTCACACAAAGCACACCAACAGATACACACGCACAACCATCAGTGCCAGGTACATGACTCACACAAAGCACACCAACAGACACACACGCGCAACCATTCCCCCCCAAATAGTAGGATCCTTATTGTAAGGACCCCAAAATGACGTAAGTACACTGAATTTTCGGAAACTACCACATAGAAGGACCCTATACAACCTCACTAGCTACCAAGGCCTTTATACTTGCTCAAGTATTCAGGGCCGCGATACCCGAATATCTTGTTAGAGTTCTGGAGTTCTGGCCGAAGGACCACATGACCCCTGAATTGTACCAGACCGTGTATTGTCTCGTTTTTTCAATTCCAGGTTTTGCTGTATTATGTTTCTTGGTGCCGTCTTCAAGTTCATTCAGTTTTGGGCGTAGGACGTATAGTGTAGAGGTCTATCAAGTCAACTGTTGGTTTAAAACACATCAAAGGTGTGTGTATTGCGACCTGCACGTTCCGTATTGGTCTGTGTTGTGTTGGGGCCCTTTGTCATAAAATTGCCACCATAATGTAGTTCCATATGCCTGATGTGTTTTTCAGGACATACGAACTTCTGCCTCCTATGATCGTATGAAAGAGAGCTCTGTGCTTCCTTAAAGTAAGCCCTAAAGGCCCAAAAGCTTAAACTCATCAAAAAGTTATTTAATGCACGGTTGTGGGGCCCAACGCCTCGAAATTTGAGCCCAATGAACCTCTTCATGGTGTGTTACACTTTCAAACTCAAAGCCACCAAACTGAACTCTATCAGTTCTTGTAAACCCCAGAGTGTTTATTCATCCCAGAAAGATCTTGACCGCAAGATCTTCAAGCGTTGAACCCGTACCTCAAACCCTGAAGGAATCTCGTACAAATCCAGGGCCCCGAACATCTTTGACGGCAAAGAACGCTAAAGGCAGCTAACCCAAAGACCCCAAAGTTTCTTAGTTTAGTGGAGAAGATGTTTCACATCTGGAGGAGAGTGTCAAAAAACGGGTTGGGGTTTTCGGGTTTATAAAGCCAGAGACCCCAAACCGCCTCTCAGTGAAACAATATTGGCGAGGGGGGTTGGAAAGGATTTGCAATACTCCAAAACCCATTTCTCATTGAGGAGTTTCAGGATACTCCAGAGTTCCTTTCAATGAAAAATAGCATTTCAGAAGGCTTTATCAGACTTTGATTGGAATTATAAGGTTTCCCACGGTTTCAGTACAGCGAACCCTCAGTTACGTAAAGGGTTCCAGCATATTGCAACTGTGGAATGCAAGTAGGTGTGGGAGTCCCGAAGAAGAGAAACTTCGAGCCGCAAGCTCTACTTAGGGTTTAGGGTTTAGGGTTAGGATTACTTACACACTGGAAAGTTTACATTGTTGGGCAATTTCTTCACTATGATTTCCCTGTGCAAATCCTCAATAGGTTTTTTTGTTCCGGGTTTTTGGCAAACCCCAATCCAAGGCCTATGGTGTTGTTTTGTGTTCAAGTTTTTGTGTGTGCTTTCCTAATCCCCAAACCGAGTTTATGGTAAGCGTTCTGATGTCAGCTTGAAGCTGTCGCCAAGCATAGGTGCCTTTTGTGGCTTCCAATAGTTAGTGCATGGTTGGTTCCAAAGGCTTTCAGACGTTCGTTTCTTATGTTTCAGGTTGCCTTTACCCGAAATTTAATGCCCGAAGCTTCGAATCTCCTAGCCTTCACCTCGCAAGGCCACATCCTTCAGCCTAAAGCCTAAAGCCCTAAGCCGCAAGTGGGGCTTAAGGTTTAGGGTTCAGGCTTAAACCCTGAATGCAAGAACTTGTCGCGAGGTTTTTTGGGATGGCTTGGCCGATTGCTTTGACCAAGGGCTCGTGAAGGCCGTGACATCGATTCCGGGCTTGACGGTGTTACGATCTTGGGTGTTCTTTAGGCTTGCGTATGTCCTGTTATACGGTGTTAACGCTTTGCAGATTCTACAGAGGTTTTGGTGAGGTTTTCTTTGAAGGTGCCAGGAAAGGGGTTTTAAAGCATTGGGTAGGTTTCTATGCTTTCCTTGTTCTAGCAAGAACCCAGTGGGCTGTAGAAATGAAGAATTGGATTGGTGGGTGCTTCTGTGCTTCGAGGCTCCTTCTCGCATGCCGGGCATTCCACCATAACCATATCAAGGAACTTTGAACCCCCCAAAATAGTACAGGTGATTAATATAAGGCCCCCATACTATACGAAGCGCTTCCATCAACACCGTGCAGCGCCAAGCAACGACGAGGAGCATGCCAGTAGAAACAAAACTAAAGGGAACTCCAGAAAGTTGGAATGTGGATTAATGGTAGGATCCCCTATAATTTACCTCAAAGGGGTTACGATAATGATATTCCAACTTTTTGGCTTCTACTGTAGGTAGATCGAGGAGTCGAGGCTTTGGCTATGGCGAGCAGCTTCAACAAAAAGAAAGGCGAAATTAAGCAGCACGAAGAGGCGTCAGCATTGCAGAGCCAGCAGGCTGACGGTAGCCGTGAAGATCAACAACTCCGCGACCACCATCAGTCGGACCAGTACAACATTCGCTGGTCATTGCTCTTGTTAGTCTACTATGCTTACTATCACGTCACGGGCGTCATCCTGAGCGATCGTGCTCCCATTAGCTACACCGTAGCAAGGATGGTCAGCGGGTCGACTCCTGAGGCGCGTCTTTCGCATTCGGATTGGACTGTCCCAAAGCAGCAGCTAGGACCACAGCCAACAAGAGCATGAGCTGCAACAGGAACAGAAACAGCAGTAACACGAGCACCTTCGCCACTGCCACTCTCACCATCACTACCATCACCGTTTTGACCGGACCGTCGACATCCTCGCCGACGTAACCAGCACCCCTAACATAACCACCGCCTCGGCGCCACCGCCACCCCAGCCAGCGGCGGCAGCAGCAACGCCACTCGCAACAACGGTGACGACAACGAAAGAGCTTGTTTTACCCACCAAGGCGCCGTTTGGCTCAATGACTGATTCGCTCTCGGCATGGTTCTGATGGACGTTCTCGTTTGGCGACAGGCGTCTGCTTCTTCTCTCGGCTGGCTTTCTCTGACGCCATTGGCGGAGTGGCCCAAGGACCTGAACACCCTAAACCCTGCGACCCAGGGCCTCTTCCGACGGAGCTGGAAGCACGGCAGCGACAACAGTGACTCTGCAATAGGTTTGTAAGATGAGGCTATGCGAGCCGGCTTATCCCCATCTACACCCGTTACGCCCGAAACCGAAGCCATCAGCCCTCGGACCCTTAACCCTCGCCCTAAACCTTCAACCAACAAACACTAAAACCCCCGCCCCGAAACCCACCGCTGTCCTTATGGGTAGTTGTCAAAATTGGGGTCCCTTGTTTTGGGTACCCTAAATATTAGGCGCCGTATTATAATAACGACCCAAAGGGGACCACAATTTTGACAACCACCCTTATGGATAGCTGTAAAGGAACCTACCAAGTAAGCCTACAAAACCCCAAGTTCGGACACTCCGCTTGGAAGCCTCGAAGGACGAATGTAGAGTAACCTTACTTAGATCCCCAATACCCAGAGACCCCAATATCCCTTAATTACGGAATATTCCTTAAATCATATTACGGATCCTACTATAATTTAAGCAATATTCCTTAATTAAGGGATATTGGAGTCTCTGGGTACCTAACCTTTAAACTTTTAGGCTTCTTATAGTTCAGTAGGAATCTGAAAGTTTAATCTTTTACTTCCACGGCTTATTGGGGTAGTAAGCTTATGACACCCTACAGCAACCATTTTAAAGCCTCACTAGACCTCCCTCCTGTACAGGCCATGATAGAACCCCGCTTTCCCTAGATAAATTAATAAACCCTGGTAATCCCTTGCAGAACTCAGTAAAGCCCCGATATAGAACCGCAATGGAGCCCTACAAAACTCTCCCTAAGACTTAAACATTAAAACCCCGAAGTTAAAGAAGCCCTACAAAACCCTTCCTAAACCTTAAACTACACCTTAAACCCTAAACCCTAAACTAAACCCTAAATCCTAAACCCTAAACTCAAAACCTTAAACCCTCCCTAAACCCCAAACCCTAAGCTACACCTTCAACCCTAAACCGGGGCAGGCAGTCGGTGTGTCGAACTACGGAGCCTTGGCTTGTTCTGCGGGCGGTTCCATGTGGTTAGTTGCTGTGGGTAGTTGTGGAGTACTTGGACCCTCTGGGATCAGAATTTTTATCCCTGCTATCGCCTTTTTTTTGCAGGGAGAAGGGCAAAAGCGAATATTAGATGGAAAAGCCCGAGCCAGCAGTTTTCATTTTGCAGTCCCTGTATATATGGGTAGTTGTCAAAGTTAAAGTCACTTTTTGGTACCCTAGATATCAGGTGCCGTATTAAAATAGGGACCCAAAAAGGGACCATAATTTTGACAACCACCCATGTATATAACGTTGATCGAAAAATACAACTAACCCGGCCTCAGATTCATTCCGAGGGCCAAAGACCGCCCTGTACAAGGATCGTGTTTTGTTCTTGGAGCAAGCGTGTTTGTTGCTGGGTGTTGTGCGGTTTCCTTTCTCGGTCTGTATCGGTTTTTTCGGTGTTCAAACGACTCAATAAGTCAGTGCTTGGTGTTTCAATATGCTTCAAGATGTTTTTCTAGGCTCGTTTTTTTTGCGGAGTAAATACAGGATTAGTCAAAGGGGTGACAGTGTAGGCCTATCCCGCAGGGACTGTAAGGTGTTTGGTTGCAGGGCTTAAGCCTTAAAAACCCGAAACCCTAAGTATAGGGTTTTGAGGTTCAGGGTACCGAGTCCCGCGTAGCTAGAGGTGAATCCAGGATCCACTGCGTCCAGATCAGCGCACTCTTTGCTTGGCTGTTTGGCTGAGTAGGTGCCTTTAGCACGTTCTTTGAAGATGCTTGTGAACATGTTTGTAAATATACACATACCATGTATTTCACCCTTGGTTAGATATTTACCAAACTGGCTTTGTATGTGTCACGTTTATATTGACACTGCCACATTGCAAGATTAGCTTCTGTTTTGTGCTTTCATTTCAGGCAAACTCAAAGACCCTAGGATACACCCGGTCGGACTAGTCAATCTGCAGCAGGTTGGGGAAGGGTTTTGGGTTAAGGGCACGGTGGGTCACCGATGGATGGAACCGGAAGCTCTGCGCATCTCTCAAAGAACGATTAACCATGATCCAAAACCCTAAACCCTAAACCGTGAGTAAAACAGTAAAGCCCCTAGCCTAATGATTGCCTGTACTTGGAGGTTCATGGGTACACCCGTAGGTACAAGTCGGGTATTAAGTCCTGTAATATGGGTTATATCTATAGTAGTCATCCTACTTATATCTATAAATGCCCTGGTTGTATCCCCACATATAACTTATATCTATAGGTCTCCTACTTATAACCTTACATACATATTACTATAGCTATCCTACCCACAAGCCTTACTTATAACGAACCATGACGCTTCAAGTATGATGCTCTGAACGCTACCCAGAGGCCCCAAAGTAGTTCCTTTTTGGGGGTACCTTAAAATATTCTACATATGAACCCCCAAAAAGGAACTACTTTGGGGCCTATGGGTAGACCCTTTCGCTTGCATCCCAGATCCGATGGCTTAGGAAGCCAGAGCCTCCCAAACCCCTGATCTAAAGGGAACTCCAGAAAGTTGGAATATGGATTGATGGTCGAATCCCCTGTAATTTACCTGAAAGGGGTTACGATAATGATATTCCAACTTTCTGGCTTCTACTGTAAGGCATTGCCTGGGAGTTCTATAACCCATCGTTTTACGGGCTATACCCTATAATTAGCGGTCATAACCTACTCTTGTGTTGGTATTGGGGCTACAGGTCTACTTCAAGTCATACTATGAATCCCCTATATCTTAAGCCAGATCCCTTTTAAATTCTCCATTATAAGACCTCATACCTGTATCTTCAGGTGTATTCCTTCTGTCTTCATTGGGGCGTCGTGGAGTCTCAGGGAACCAATTTTGGGCCGTCAGGAAGTGACGCAGTGCGCGCCATTAGCAAGACGCTGGCTGCCCGCGGCATCCCTCTAACCTCGAACCAGATTCAGCACCGCGGTTGAGCTTAAGGGTTTAGGGTTATCGGGTTCAGGGTGTTTTGAGTAATTATCAAGATTGGTTTGCTTGTTGCTGTCAGCTTCGAACTATGTCACTGCTGCTGTAGTCGGTGCGCCCGTACGATCAGTGTGTTTATTATTACTTGCCCTATTCTTGGTGCTGTTGCGAGTTCATTACCCTGCATTGTTAATATTTAGGTTTAGGGTTTAGGGTGTTCGTATTGTTATCAGAATTGTTATCCCTACTATAGCACTTATTCTGCAGGGAGAAGGGCAACAGCGAAGGTTAGATGGAAGAGCCAGGGCCAGCAGTTTTCTATTTTGTAGTCCCTGTATATATATATATATATATGTACATGTATATATTTTAACTGTACATATATAGATATTCATATTTTCGGTTCATACGTACATATATGTATATACTCATACTTCTAGTATCGCAATGTCAAGAGTATACCCCCGAGTTCAAACACACGACTCGAGTGAGCCCGTCTAGCCTACCCAGAGACTCACAGACTCGTGATTCAAGAAACATACCTCATTAAAGTCTTAAACGGGTGTCCTTAGAATATTTCTTATCAAGAAGTTTACCCAAAAGAGGGGTTCAAGTTTCCTAAGCTCGAGGATTTGGGAGCATCTGGGTAATGTAGGAACCTGATTAAGAAACCCTGGCCCTTTAATCCCAATATACTGGGATCCATGCTAAGAGACCTAATAAAGGCCCAAGGTTTCTGAATCAGGTTCCTGCATTAAGCATCTCCTGCGTTAAGGGGAGCGCTTATGCTGTGTTTTTTTGTTTTTGTTGTGCGTGTGTTTGTCGGCCCAAACTCGACGGGGTTTGGGGGTTAGGAAACCTGTAGACTAGACCCTAAGCTAAACCCTACACCTACACAGTAAACCCCATAAAGTTGGAAACCGGATTAAGGCCAAATAGTACTGGGATTCCCTATACATTCCTCTTAAGGATTGAGGCTGTTGGGTTTCCAACTTTTGGGCTTCTACTGTAGTCTCCTGAGGAATTCGTTCTTTCTTTTTGTTCATATAAAACCCAAGAGAATTTTAACAACAGTATTTTTCAATATGCTCGTTTGTAGGGTTGGATCCGCGGGGGCTGGATCAGTGGGCTTGGCAAAAACCAAAGTTATCAAAATCAGAAGTCAACCTGAACAAAGACTTATTGGATACGTTACGACACGGTAGGTTTGTCCAGAATTAATGTAACTGGAGATTTGCAGACACTGAAAATTGTTGAGAAAACCATGAAAAAATGTAGTATTATTTCTGTCCAAGCCGGTGTGTGAACAGAGCAACCGGAAGCTGTGCCATTCCAGTGACTCCTTGCACCGACATTGGCACGTCGGGCAAGGTCACACTAGATGGCTGGCCTTTGTGTCCCCAAGCAAGGAAACTTGATGGCTCTTCGGGTGAGAGCCCGGCAACACCAACAGGTTTTCGCAAGGCTGAGGACGTCTGTGCAAGAGCCGGCAGAAGCTGCAAAGGTGTGACTCCCAAATTGTCAACAAGAAATTGTTCCTCAAGTGTGTTCACTTGTGCCATGCCACTGACCCCTTGCACCGACATGGGCACATCGGGCAAGGTCACAGTGGATGGCATCTATTGTTTCCTCACACTGCTCAGAACAACCTGTCAACTTAAACAGGTTGCTGCAAGGTTGAGGAAATCTTGAGTCAGCATGGCATTGCTTGGCAAGGTTGACGATTCGAATTGAGGAAATCTTGAGGAATCCTCCTCAAGTGGGGCAAAGAAGGCAAGAACGACGTCCAAGGCCCTGATTTGCCGGCGCATACTCATTCACTGAAAGAGCCATATCAATTCTGTTCCTCCAAGTGTGTTCACTGAGACAGCCACATCGACATAAGGCTGCAAGCAAATCAGACTTGTGTCTCAATTGTTATGCAACCTTCTCATCAGTCATCGCACTGTTTTACCTGTGTTGCTGCATGGCCTGCTGTTGCTGTTGTGTCACAGCATTCACACCCCAAAAACCAGTCACAGCAGATTGGCTTGAATAATAATAAAAAGCATGCAGCTCAGTAAGCTATGAAACGTATTTTGGCTGACGAAGCGGATCGTCACAATAGATTCCGGACAATCTGCGCAACTGCTTCCCCGAACATCGAAGTGTATTCCCCACTAGCCTGTACATCTGCTGGCACACCGGTGAAACGGCCGTCTTCGCCTCGGTTTACCAGACCAATGAAAGCATTATGATCTGGTTTGGGCCTGGCCAGGTTCTCAAAATGAAACCCAGGCAAATGCCACAGTTGCAAGGGCTTCACTGACTTTCCGTTAAAGGCACCCATGTAGGTGCAAGTCTTTTCGAAGCCACAAAAGGATAGAACTGTTTTGACACACTCGAGGTGCGGCATACAGGAGCTGAGGGGCTGTTCCACCACAGGGCAGCACTCACATGCCCATCCCAGGAAAATCCCAAGTGAGCAAACAAGGGCCTGACAATTTCCCTGCAATACAAAGTCCCGCTCAGTCCATGCGCCTTCCCAGCCGTTGCTTTCAGCACGTTGGGAACGAAATGAGCACATAATGACAAAAGAAGAGCACGGAGTGCCCCACCAATGCAAAGCCTTCTTCTCACACGCTGTGGCTGCATCCAGAAACAAACGCAACCCTTTCGCTAGCAACATGTTGTGTTCGTCATTGTAGAGTATGTCAAAGCTGCACCCACGGAGACCGGATTCGATCAATTTCTTCGAAAGTTTGGCGCTCCCTGCATAGTATTCAATGTATTGCAGCAACCCCGCACATTGATGGGGTCCCACATCGATTGAAGCTGCTTCAATCTTGGCTCTGTTGTCATAGCTACGGCTAATGATGCACATCAGCTGACACTCGATGGTTCGGTTCTTCAATGCGGGATAAGCCAATCCAATCAGCCCATGCCATTTCATGGCCACTCTGCCCACATTGAAGTCCTGGTCGTAGCGCAAGAAATTTTGCACCAAAATCCTTGCAACCATGAGCCTGTGACACCAAGGCTCTGTGGACCTGGCCAGCAAGATCAATTGAGGATGATGATAAGTTTATGTAGTATTACATTAATTAATGAAAAATTCAAATTATAACAAAATCTGTGACCCATAACACTTTGAACAGACTCCGGCCTTGGGGAGAAAGACAAGGAAGCAAACGGAAGGAAATGCGAACATTGCAATCGCGATGTTTGCTCGAAGACGTCCTCTACCCAAGTGTCAAACCGATCATCAATTTCATCAGTTCCTGTAACTGTATCGGTAAAATTCAAGGCAGGAAGAGTACACGGGCGCTCCACTGATCTACCTCCCAACTCAAATGACTCTGCAGCATTCTTTTTCCTTTTGCATTTCTTGCGTGCTGGCTTCACAGGCCCAGCACTACCACTGAAGACCAGCGATGATCCCAGCACATGCTGGCACGGCCACTGGAAATTGGACATGTTGGTGATTCACTGACATCAATACATTGATTTGTTGTCCCACATAACTTTAAACCATACCTCTGGTCCAACTTGAGCAACAAATGGATTCAATGCTTGCCTGGCATATCAAGCACATTCCACAAACTAACAGGACACAATGTCAGGAAGGCTTGTTTTTGCTGATCGCTTTCTCCCCGAGCAATCTGCAGCATAACTATGGTGAGACTTCATGATTCATGTCATGTCATCTTCAATTGCACACTTCAGGCATTCAGCAACTGTAATTGCAACGTAACTGTAAAGACTCAATCACAGAATGAACAGCAACTGCGCACAAGCTGAAGCCAAAATTGTGAATCGAACATGTTGCCGCTATGACAGCAGGAGCAGATTCACACACATTGGACTCGGCTGGATGAACTCACTCCCTGTGACTTCTTGAATCGACCGAAGACTTGAAGCTAAGAACACGATACTTGCATACATGACATTGACAGAAATCTGCTACCTGCTGACATGTTTTCCCCTGTGATGTATTTATCACAAAAAAACTGAAGAGGCTACTTGGCATACTTTGTAGGCGAAGGCATTGCGTCGATAATCGGGGCAAGGCGTTCCAGGACAGCCTCAGGGATAGTACCAGGCTGACAATGAGGCGGCAGTTGCCTTTCGGGTTTGGCCTTCTCCCACTCTGTCCATGCCCAGCGATGCACTTGAGCCAGTGCTTGCTTCCAGTCTGATCTGTCGTTAGCAAAGCTTTTGCTGCAAGACTTTTTCCCCTCACTTGACACATACTGTTTTGTCATGATCTCGGCTTTGAAGCGATGATCGTTGAAGCTGAGACGCAACTTGAAGTCTTCGGGTGGATCCAACTCCGACAGGAAGTCGGGAGTGTTATTCAAGTGTGGACCATGCTCGCGCGGAGCACGTTGCGATGCCTGGCCACGATGTGCAGCATCATCAAGGACCTGCTCAGGGGCTGATCCGCTCGAGGACGAGGCCTGTGCCATTCCACTGTCCCTTGGCCCGGATATTGGATCCGGCAAGGTCCCATTGGATGGCTGTGCTTGCACTTTTGTTTCCTCGTGTGCGACCCCGGCACCACCAAGCACAGAGTGTGGACGGGAAGCATCGACACAGGGCTCCTCCGCCGGGGGGGCGGGCTCTCCTTCACCAGTGTGTGGACTGGGAGGATGGGCGCAAGGCTCCGGTGAGGGGGCGGGCTCTCTTGGACTGGGAGCATGGACACAAGGCTCTGCCGGCAATGAATCAGGAGTTGTTCGATCGTCCATGACATTCATGTCCAACAGCTGGCTTTCCAACTCCTCTTTGAGTTCAGAGATATCTGGATCTTCTTCCACTGCTGGTCCGGGCATTTGTTCGAGCACCTGCTCCTTGCGTTTTCGTGACGCTGCTTGCCTGCGAGCCAGCCCTTGCAAGCCCAAAGCTGTGCCTCTTCCAAACCCATTGCCTTTTCCACGGCCTTTGCCTTTTCCTTTGCCCTTGCCTTTGCATTTTGCTTTGGCACACGGTTTTGACTTTGCTTTGGCTTTTGCCACAGCTCTCCTCGCTCTTTTGGCCTGCAATCGAATCACAATTGAGTCACAATTGAGTCACATTTGAATCACAACAATTGAGTCTAAGCCTAGCTCAGAAACTCACTGGAAGGTCTTGCCAGGGTGCCTTTTGTTCTGCAACCTTCTCATCCCACATGTTTTGCCAACGTTGTTGCTCGGCCTGCTGTTCCTGTCGCATCAGGGCTTTCTCCAAGTCCTGGAAATCCTGTTTATCTGAGGGCTCCATGTTGTCCAACAATGCTGATAGAAAACCATCAGGCATATCTGCATCAGGAGCCTTCTGAGTGTCTGACTCTGCAGCTTCACGGCAAGCTTCTGCAAACTCTTCTCCGAAACACTCCTGACACTGTTTCAACAACTCCTTCTTGGAATTCTTGTGGGGTTGTGTCACATTCAAGTAGTCCGCCATCAATGTCAACTCCGCAAAGGTCCTTTTGTGCCCGGAGCGCAAAGTGTTTTGCACAAGTGGTTCCCAACCACACGTGGCTTTGAAATAGAGTCCTGCCTGTGTTGACAATTTCGGAGTGGCTTCACATGCTTCCCATTCCTCAGGGTTGTGAAGGAACTGCCATGAGCAACCGGCCTCCACTTGCAACTGCCAGCCCGAGCACCTGCCGCCCTCATGAACTTCGGACAACCGCCATGCCAACACTGCCCATTTGAAGGATCCCAGAACAATGTAGGTCTCTTCCACATTGCGCAAAGTAATGATTTGCCCAAACTGGGCAAACACAGCCCACAAGCCGTCCTCAGGAACATGTTGTTCTTAGAACAGAGCTATTCAATCACAGACCGCTACTTTGCTGATTCACCCCAGGCCTTCAATTTCACGTTCTGCGTGCTCAAGTTGTTCTGCGAATAGTAGCGCAGGAAGGACCATGATGCTGCAGAAACAATCAATTGTTGTTCAGAAATGGTGTCCCACGTTTTGGTTGCTAGGACTTTCGACATTTCCTTGGGGAGCTTGTGATGTGCGGCAACAAATTCTGGATTGGCTCTGAAATCATCCTTGGCCTTGTGCCAGTACCTCAGGAACTTCTCTCTGCTCAACTTGGCAGGGTGAGCCATGCCCCGACACTCCAATATGTCGGAGTTGGTCAGCAGCTGCTGGATACATGTCCCCGTGAGTTTTTGGTGTGCTTTCGGACCTGTGGCTGTTCGTAAGAGTTGGTGACAATCCTCGACGATCTTGCTGTCCGGAAATGTGGCTGTGAGAAAGCGCAACAAATCTAGTCCTGCTTGGTAATTCAAACGCCAGCCAACTGACTGAAACTGAAGGGCAGTGTAGCGCATGCAAGGATCAAAAGTCAACCTGAGATCTGCACTCAGCATGCGAGCCTTAGGCGCGCCACTGCATTCCAGGCTTTGCAAGCAAAGCCAATCTGTCTTCATCAGTTTCATGGCATTGATGGCATGGGGAGAAGGACCACTCAGCACTTGGGTGTAACACTCCGGAGGGGAGCCATACTTGGAAAATGTTGCACACCGATTCGCCAGCATCTCCAAGCCATAATCCATGACTTTCGTTATGAATGTTTCAGACTCCTGGACCCAAAACAGCAAATCATCCCAAGTCTCTTCGGAAACCATGATTGCCGCAATTCCTCTCAAACTCCAGTGCTGGTTCCAGCTAGTGCTCATGACCTGTGTCTCGGTCAAAGCGTCCTCGACAGTTTTGATCTCGTGGAGTTGTGCACTGTAGTAGTCCCAGCAAGGCTCCTGCAGCCGTGCAATAATGTGTGCGTTCTCCCAAGTCACCCATGAATGGCCCAGATAGGCCAGTTTCAGTCCTTTAGCTTCTTTGAAACACAATTGAGGTTGGTTGATGTCATCCGGACCTTGCTCGGAACGAAGGTACCACTCCAAAACCATTCGGGAGGCCGTAAACTCGGACAGATTTTCCGCAGCAGCCTCATTCCACGAAAACCACCGAGACGGTTTCGTGCATCCCCCCTTGACTTTCCAGGATCTCATTTTTTCCGGAAGCGCGGTCCAGACATCGTGGTCTGAGGCTCCCCTCATATTAAACTCGAAAGCAATGCGAGTCTTGTACTTGTCGAAGATTTCGCTTTCCTGGCTGAGGTACAAGTAGAATTGTATTGGTTAAACAAATACTGACTATATTATTATATGAATTGTACAATATTGAGAATTGGAAAAGCCTGGCCTCGTTGTTGGACTGCAGAAAACTTTCGAGTGCGTCCTGTTTCTCTGCAAAGAAGCCGCCAGAGCCGAAGGGCTTGTAGTTCAGGGTCCACATGAACGTCGTTAGGAGGACATTTTTGTGGAGTTGTCCTCTGAGCGGCCCCTTGATATCCCTATGCAGGCGATGGATTTTGTCGTAACTGTAATGTACGAGCAAGTTCTGGTCCAAGGAAAATGCGTTGGCGGCACACCCGATGCTGCCTTGATCCATCAATATGTGCAACATCGGAATCATGTCTGCAGACTGTGCGTCAAAACTCATACTGTGCACTGTGGCTGGATCCTCTGTACGGATGACTTCCCATTCTGCACCACGAAAAGTTGCTTGGTCTCCCGGGTTCAATGGGGCCAACATGGACAGCAGCTGAGAGTCCGGCTGGAAATCGGTTATTTGCAACCCGGCGATTTTGAAGCACTGACTGCTGACAGCCTGGAAAAACTTCAGGGTCGAAAGTCTCTCAATTTCTCGACGTGCCGCCAAACGTTCGACTTCCGGCATAAGGTCATATTGTCCCGGGCGAAGGATTTTGGCCGAGTTCACAAATTGAGCAGTGGCATGGGCAAAACAATTGGCAGAACTGTTGTAAAAAAGACTCACAAGCCAATCTTTCGTGCTGTGGTGGGAAGAATCAGTGACCATGGTCAGCTTCCGAACATTGAGAAATGACAAGGAGCTTTCTTGCTTGTACAAGCTCAGCATCTTCCGCTGCCACAGAGAAACAGAGCCAGGCCTGACACCGCCATCTCTGTCCGTCTCTCTGATCTCAGCCAACTTCATCATCGAGACCTTTGTGTTGCGTGCTTGTTCAATGAAGTCCCAAATCCGGTAAACGGACATTTTCCGGCGAGGGTCTTCTCCATCATCAGCAGACCTGCGAGCAATGCAACTGCAACTTCATAACTTAACTCACTTGACAAATTGATTTCAAATGAAATGATGCCCCCGGACTCCTGAATGCAGAAATCAACCTTACCCAACAGCCAACCTCCTTCCTCGCCCTGACAGTCGTCGTGAAGGAACTGCTCTCTCCAACGCTTGGTTTGCCTCTACATGCTCCAAAATGCTGTGGGCCATAGCTCCATGCAAAATCTGGAAGACAGTGGCTCGCAATTGTTGCAGAGCAGCCAAGCTATGGTTTTTCCAGGGTGACATGTTTCTGGATCGACGGACCTTCGCAGCATTGAGGACAAAAGCGAGCACATCCAAAAACAGAAGTTCTCCCTGCCAAGGGCCTGACAGTACAGCTTCTGAGTACATGTTGCCCCAAACCTTTCTCCAAGACTCCAGAACTGAAGCATGTAGTGAGGAAAGAAAGTCTTGCACTCCCAAGACCATTCCATTGGGCTGCAACATGAGGACATGGTTCCCAGCAGTGCCATGCACATCGATGCTCAAGCCATGCTGTCCAGCCGCGTATGCCTGGGTTGTAGCCTCTGCTGAGATTTTCCGGAACATATCCCAGAGGTAGGTCGACTTGGCTGCAGTTTGGCTTTTGTCCAGTAGCTTTGCAAAGAACATCATCAGCAGCATGGTACTGGCACAATTGCAATTCAACATACTTGTCCTGAACCAGGGCCACTTTTGCCAAGTATTTGAGTATGTGTGTGCATACATGTACTGTCAAGGATATCATAATTTAAGGTTCGTGGCCTGAGGTTCATTGAACGATAATGCAAATCTTTCTCTGTCAGGATATCCTCGGACAAGCAAAGGTCTTTCAGTGTTTTGGCATGTTTCGTCAGAGCGTTTTGCTCGCCATTCTCCATAAGCTTGTCCATGACATATTGCAGATCCCAGTACAGCTGGGAATCATCAGGATTGCGATATGCCACCGGGCCAAAAGCCACAGCAAGACCTTCCATGACCAAAGAGTCTGCATTTGCGGGCACATGCTGGAAACATGGCTCAGCCATGGTCACATATTATGTGTACTGTAACTTTGCGATTTGAAATGTCAAAGTCCTATTGCACAAATGTTGAGCCATGTAATTTTACAGTTCACACATTGCCTTAACGTGGGGGGAAATGTCCCTCTTATTATTTAGGTGGAACATCCCAGGCGAAATTGAAGCTACAGAAACATGACAAAATGTCTGCACCGAACAGAGAACAACCACATGAGAACTTGTGAAGCTATTGGCCATGAGTGCAATTGCAATTTTTTTCGCCCTTGTTCCGCGAACCCCTCACGGACTTGAAGACAGCCTTGTGTCGGAACTGAAATGAGCCGCAATCGGCAATGCAGCATCCAGTAATCGTCATCAGTGCAACAGCCATTGGCGTGCTTTGGGCTCCCTGTGAAAATTGTATTTAGGATTGAATTGGTTGTCACTTTAATGTGCCATCCATACCCATGCAAGACAATGAAATGCTGTGCAACTGCTGAATTGATCTACTGAGTTACTGCCACTCAAGCAAAAATTGTATTGGGTTCAGTGTTCTCCAGGATCTCGAAGCCATGGTCGGCCTCCTGACCATTGCGATTTCCCTCATCCACGTCCATCGGCTCCGGAATCGAGCAACGTAGTGGGCAACGACTTCCCGGTCTGGTGTTTGTCGATTCCGCCCAGCGCAGGATGCAGTCTTCGTGAAACCAATGCCCGCAGTGGAGCCGGAGCAAGACTTGTTCCCCCTCATCCATGGTGTCCTGGCAACCAAAACAAATTGTCAAATGAGGACATCACAACACTCACAAGGTCTACACTGGAGATGGAGCTGAAGCAAGCAACACTCGTGGGATCCATTCCGTCCTGGCAAATGAGACATATGGGAAGCTCAATGGCCTCTGACTCTGCTTGGATCTCTTGCTGGTCCTGCTGAACTGTTCCAGCTGCAAGGGTGGCTGGGGGTCCGGCTGCTGCATCGGGAGCGGGTGGATGCTCGCGGGGTGTTGCTGCCACAACTGGTTCAACCACAGCATGCTCCAATGTCTCGGGCTCAATTGTGGGAGGGTTGGCTGGAGGCACAACATGATCAGGGGATGCGGGGGGCATCGCTGGCATTGCTTTGCTCAAAGTATGCATAGCCTTGGGAGCCACAGCAGGGGATGTGCTTGTTGATGGTTCTGCCGAAGGCATTGTTGGCATTGCTGCATGGCCGGCCTGCTTGGGCGGAGGGGGCACCCGGGGTGCTGCAGGGGCTGCGGGCTGAGGTGGCCCAGACGTTGCTCGCACAGGTGGGACCCGGATCGGGGCAGGTGTGACAGCCTTGGCATGTGCCGGCAGAGGCGCCTTTGCCGGTGCAGGTGGTGGGCTTGCAGTTGCACTTACTGCCACAGGTGCTGGGCGGGCACGTGCTGGCGGCATTGTTGCTTTCGCCCCTGCCTGCAAAATCATGCCAACGTCACCTGAGGTTGGAGCTTTCGCAAAACAGATGCTGACAGGCTTCATGAATGAGTCCTGCCAGCCCAGAGGGCGAGCAATCTCCTCTATTGCAGCGTCTGTCAAATTCAGGGGCAGCTTCGAGGCCAACTGTTCCATGAACTGTGGTTCGCACCGTCGGACACGATTGAATGCCGTTTGGAACCGCATGTGCAAGTCTTCGTAGGATATCACACCTGCACAGCCAAAGATGAAGTCTCAATTGAATGTTCTTATGAATAATAAAGCTGAAAAAACCGACCAGACGAACAACCCGTAATGGCATGATCATTCACTGACCCAAAATGACATTTCCTCTATAGTGTCCTGGCAATAACATCTGACAAGTCACGGAGATAAGAGAGCCGGCTACTTGGCCTGAGCCTCGTCAGCATCCACAGAAGTACCAAGAGTCCCCTTTGGCTCAATTGACTGAGGTACCCAGCCTCAGCGTTCATAGCATCTTCTCATCATGTTAGACAAATTGTCAAATGCACAAACAAAAACAAGTGACACAAATGGGAATTCCTGTCCCGCCTCCAGCTCACCGTACAATTTCTCCAAGCTGGCCACAAGCCTTGTCCTTGGAAGACCTTTCAATACTGTTGTGCTCCCTGTGATTGTGGCATCCTCCCCCTTGTTGTAAACATAGCCGACTGTGGGTGGTGGGAGGGGCTGCACAGGATGAGCAGGAACTGTCACAGGGCCCTGAGGCACTTCATTTCCCGAGCCCGATGCTGATGGAACTTCCGGAACCACCTGCTGATGTTGTGCTGTGGCCCTGTCGGATTCCTCCTCCTCTTCCTGTTCCGAATCGTCATCCACCTCATTCACCTGGGGGGGGGAGAATCCTGGCATCATATTCATCTGGGCATTCATCATCGGATTGCCCTGCATCGCAGCAGCCGGGTTTGCCGAACCGTGCATGGGCATCGACATATTATTCTGCATGCCAGTGCATGGGTGCATCATGGGCATGTTCATACCCGGGTTCATGCCCATCAATGTGCCGGGGTTCATGGTCATGTAAGGATGAGCTGGAAACATCATTGGGGGCATGGTCGGCTGCATCTGGCCTGTCATGACCATGTGCTGTCCATTGCCATTCCTGGAATCCGCAAGACGGGCCCGCTTGTGGCGTCGGGGAATAAGCCCTGCCATGGCTTCTGCAACTACAGGCAATTGGTGTTCCTGTAGCAATGGTACTTCAAACCGAACCCTTGAGCAATTCAGGCAAACACAATTGACAATTCAAAGTTGAAGCAACACTGCAGGACATACAGCTGACTACAGTACAGAAAGCTCCGAAAAGCACAGAGCTTCTTATTTGTTGCAGCCATTCCGAGCCGTGTTGGTCCACACCGTATTAGCAGAAACAAGCGAGCTAGTAAACATTGTCCTTGTACCACTGCCGAATCTCACTTTTGGTTTTGCCCGACCCTTTCTGGCCCGGGTGTGAACATTGCGAAATTGAATTTGACTGAAAGCAGTCAGCCAAGAGAGTCCTCACTTGTTGCCATGTTGACCGTGAATCGGAAATGTCAATCTCCAAGTCACAGAGCACCTGCAGATCCTCCAGCACGTAGTGACCTCAGTGGGGCAGCAACACTTTATTATGGTTATGTGTTATGATTTAACAAACAACACAGCGGTTTTGTTCAAAGGACAAACACATCAGGATGATTGCTCTGAAGGCACTGACACAATGCCACCTCAATTGAAATGAATCAGCTGTCAGAAGTGTATCATCATCGTCAGAATTGTTTGCTGGCACATCATGGGGTGACGGAGCTATGAGAGCCGCCAACATGGTCTTGGCTTTGAAGACAAGCAATCGATGAGACCAGGCCAATGGCAGGTCACACTGCAACAAATGTAACAAGCAATCACTGACTTGGTTTCCTTCCACCTCCGGCCAAGTAGGCGGTAGAGCCTGCACTGCTTCCAAAGCCCATTGCTGTTCTTCAGCCAAAGTCATGTTTCTGCCTTGAGCCAAGATATGCACAAATCATGGAGGACATCACATGGCCTGACCTCGCTGACAGTGGTGGCAAAGCAATTGAACAAGTAACATCCCAAAGAACCGCACTGGAATTTTGACATGAATGTCACAATCGTGCTTGCCCCTATGCAAAAAAAGCCAACATAATCTATACACATGGCAAAGGAAGAAGCTGTTATTGAGCACGGTGCTGCTGCAATTCTGCAATACAGCACAAGTAGTGAATTCAACTTGCTTGATCCTTTATACAGTTGTTCAAAATTTGTCACTTGTGCTTGTCATTCCTTTGGCTCTTCCTCTTTTTGGACTCGTTGTTCTTATGTTTCAGAAGCTGCAACTTGAATTTAGTGTGCACACCATCGCCACTGGCCATTGGCAACTGAGATTCAGACCGGGTTGGACTCAGAGCCAAATCCCCTGAAGAGCTCGAGGCAGCTGCTGCTGCTGTTGCTGCTGGAAGAACCAAGTCCGGAGCATCAGAAGCGATCACATTCGGATTCGGCAAGAGCAAAGCTGCATTGGAATCTGAAGGCAATGGAGGCAATGGAATCTCTGAACTCAATTGCATTGACTGCACAGCACCTGCCATTTTTGCGTCCACTGACTCCTCTCCTTGAAGACTTGTGTAACTGGCACCCTCCGCGTTCAGGTTGGCCTCCGGGTTCGGGTTGACCTCACCCGGGTTGGCCTCTGCCGTGGAGTCAACCAGCGCAGACGGGTAGGACTCATTCCAATCATGCCAGCCGCCTTTCCACTTCCACCAGGAGTCTTTTGGATTATCCCAGGAGTTTGCCTCCCAGGAGTCGCAAGGATATGTCATCTTCTGGTGTTTGCTCTTTTGCTGAATCGGACGGTCGTTGTCTTCTTCCATGTCCACTGGAGTGTCCTGACTTGACTGGATGGCAACTCCTTCTGTTTGATCGTAGTTCCGCCAGCCACGACCTGCCCAATCCGTAGTCTCATGTGGTGTGGGGTCTTCGCTGCTTTGGCTTGGGGCTTCCCAAGTCCGCTTGTTGCGTGCACCCGACTCAGCCTCATGCCAGACCTGTGCTCCAGGCGGAAGCTTGACCCATCCATTGACATGAACCCACATGTTTGATGTCCAGGATGGCAAAAGGAAATATGAGCTACACAGCCACCACAATGTTGACCTGGTCTTGTTCGACAATTGAGAACATGAAATGTTAGACAGCCAGCACAATGTTCATGCAATTCACAGAGTTGAGCCAAAATGTTCGGGCAATGCAAACAATTGTCCTGCTCACACAACACAGCAACCAATATGGACTTTGTTTGAAAAAGGGAAATTGCCATTTTCATGACTGTGCCCATGCAAAGAAATTAAGACTCACCCATGCAACCAATGCATTTCAACACAGACATTCTTGCATTGTGGGCCAATTTGGAGACATTCGAAATGCAAGCTTCCATGCAAAGATTTCGCTCCACCCATGCAAAAACTCTTGTTCCAATGCATTTTCCCACAGACATTCTTGCATTACCGGCGAATTTTGAAACATCCCAAATGGTAGCTTCCATGCAAAGATTTAGTCCCACCCATGCAACCAATGCATTTTAACACAGACATTCTTGCATTGTGGGCCAATTTGGAGACATTCGAAATGCAAGCTTCCATGCAAAGATTTCGCTCCACCCATGCAAAAACTCTTGTTCCAATGCATTTTCCCACAGACATTCTTGCATTACAGGCGAATTTTGAAACATCCCAAATGGTAGCTTCCATGCAAAGATTCCGCTCCACCCATGCAAAAACTTTTGTTCCAATGCATTTTCCCACAGACATTCTTGCATTACCGGCGAATTTTGAAACATCCCAAATGGCAGCTTCCATGCAAAGATTTAGTCCCACCCATGCAACCAATGCATTTCAACACAGACATTCTTGCATTGTGGGCCAATTTGGAGACATTCGAAATGCAAGCTTCCATGCAAAGATTTCGCTCCACCCATGCAAAAACTCTTCTTCCAATGCATTTTCCCACAGACATTCTTGCATTACCGGCGAATTTTGAAACATCCCAAATGGTAGCTTCCATGCAAAGATTTAGTCCCACCCATGCAACCAATGCATTTTAACACAGACATTCTTGCATTGTGGGCCAATTTGGAGACATTCGAAATGCAAGCTTCCATGCAAAGATTTAGCTCCACCCATGCAAAAACTCTTGTTCCAATGCATTTTCCCACAGACCTTCTTGCATTACCGGCGAATTTTGAAACATCCCAAATGGTAGCTTCCATGCAAAGATTTAGTCCCACCCATGCAACCAATGCATTTTAACACAGACATTCTTGCATTGTGGGCCAATTTGGAGACATTCGAAATGCAAGCTTCCATGCAAAGATTTCGCTCCACCCATGCAAAAACTCTTGTTCCAATGCATTTTCCCACAGACATTCTTGCATTACAGGCGAATTTTGAAACATCCCAAATGGTAGCTTCCATGCAAAGATTCCGCTCCACCCATGCAAAAACTTTTGTTCCAATGCATTTTCCCACAGACATTCTTGCATTACCGGCGAATTTTGAGACATCCCAAATGCAAGGAATTGTGGATACATTTCAAGCCACCATGCATTTGAAACAGTGAACTCTTGTTTCTGCTCAATCTTCCACTTGAGAGCAAATGCAAGGCAAATGCAGTTGTCATCAAAGAGAACCTGTGAAAAGCCCCAGCTCTTCTCTGTCCAGATGCACATCAATGAACGTTCTCTTCAGATACTCGCGCGCGAATGCGCGCGGGCGCGCGCGCACATGCGCGCATGAGTAGATTGAAAGTGCAACAGCAATTGTGTTCCAAATTGACAATTCTCAGCTTGTTCATCAGTGAAATACAGTCTAAAACTGTTCCCTTAACAGGTTTCTATACATTTTTGATGAACTTTTGATGAACTTTTGATGAACTTTTGATGAACTTTTGATGAACTTTTGAGAACTTTTGAGAACTTTTGATATTTTCGACGGTTTGATGACATTTTGATGACATTTTGATGAACTTTTGATGAACTTTTGAGAACTTTTGATGACTTTTTGATATTTTCGAGGTTGACAGAAATGTAGTTTTTGTTATTTTGGAAGGTGACAGAAATGTAATTCCAATGCTTGCAGCTTCTGGCTCCGGTTTCCATTGGTAGCTTCGAGTTTGCCTGCCTGCCACAGGACGTGAATTGATTGTATTGGTGATGGCTATATACAAAGTCGATGCATTCAGGGGTGGCTTGACTCAAATGTTTCTAGGGGTTCGTATTGGTAGCGGAGCTTTGGTCTTTTTTTCCAGAGGATACCTTCCTCCCTTGCTACACAATTTCGTGTACTCTGGACCAAACTGTTTGGAGAGAATGATTACGTTTGCATTCAGAAGTGGCTTGACTCAGGTGTTTCTAGGGGTTTGTGTTGGTAGCGGAGCTTTGGTCTTGCATGCAAATTGGTATCGGAGCCATTGGTAGCTGAGCTTTCATGCAAAGAAGCTGACTGCAAAATGCATTGGTTTCAGAATTGAAACCAGAATTGAAGCAGAACACGTGCTTTTAAGAGTGTTTGGCAATCTGCCAGTCCTTCTGGAATGATGCAAATGCATGTCTGCCGACAACGATGTGCACATTTGAGACAGGTTCAGCGAGAATGTAAATGCATTGAACACTTCCTCGAAATGCATTTCTGGCGGGCCGATGTTGCATTGAAATAAAATTGGTGCACACTTCTTCTGAACTACAAATGTATTGCAAGCAAACCGAAATGACAGATGAAATGCATTCTGTTGTGCTGGAACTGTTGTCAAACTGCACTTCGAGATGCTGTCTGGCACATGTTGAATGCATGCTGCATCTGCATTCTGTGAGCTGGAAATGCATTTGAAATGAAAGTTTGGACGTCCGTTTTGGATCCGAAATGCATTGCAAGCAAACCCAAATGACAGACGAAATGCATCCAGCTGTGCTGGAACTGTTGTCAAAATGCACTTTGAGATGCTGTCTGGCACATGTTGAATGCATCCAGCATCTGCATTCTGTGAGCTGGAAATGCATTTGAAATGAAAGTTTGGACGTCCGTTTTGGATCCGAAATGCATTGCAAGCAAACCGAAATGACAGACGAAATGCATCCAGCTGTGCTGGAACTGTTGTGAAAATGCACTTTGAGATGCTGTCTGGCACATGTTGAATGCATCCAGCATCTGCATTCTGTGAGCTGGAAATCCATTTGAAATGAAGGTTTGGACATCCGTTTTGGATCCGAAATGCATTGCAAGCAAACCCAAATGACAGACGAAATGCATCCAGCTGTGCTGGAACTGTTGTCAAAATGCACTTTGAGATGCTGTCTGGCACATGTTGAATGCATCCAGCATCTGCATTCTGTGAGCTGGAAATGCATTTGAAATGAAAGTTTGGACGTCCGTTTTGGATCCGAAATGCATTGCAAGCAAACCGAAATGACAGACGAAATGCATCCAGTTGTGCTGGAACTGTTGTCAAAATGCACTTTGACATCCTGTCTTGCAGGTGTTGAATACATCAAATATTGGTTGGAATTATGACAAATGTATTTGGTCACAGCCGAGACCACCATCACAACTCCTTCATCCACTTGTCAGTTGTAATTCAGAACGAGACAAGGATAGGACTGAGACTCTTTCTCCGAACACAGTCATCATGGAACCACATGACTGTGCAATGCAACACCACGTCTGCTGCTTTCTTCAACTTGTCTGCAAGGTGGAACATGACAGTGAAGCTCACATGCAACTCTCAATGGGCATCTGCACAATTGTTTTGGTCACGAATCAGGCAGCTGGCTGAATTGATCGAATTACAAATTGAGAATCATTGCTGTGCAAGCATTGCCAATATTGCAGCATGGAGGACAAGCCCCATCAGCTGCGAGGCGGAAGGATTGAGTTTCATGAGCGCTTTGAAGTTGTAGACCTTATCCTCCCAGTCTTGTTTTCTTTCTCCAAGCATTGGGCGTGGAACCAGGCAGCTCATCAAGTCAAAACCGACACAGCCATAAAGTGGAGCCGAGTCATCGATCAATCGCTTGTTCATCCGCCAAAGTTTGGCCAGTCGGCGTTCCTGGGCAGCTGCCTCATCGCCCATGTTGCAGCTCGACTTGCTACAAAGAGTGCTCCTCCTCTTGAACCAAAACACTGCAGGAACATTGTGATATTGCGAGTGATGACATTGACATGAAGCACACCGATGACAAAAACATCAAACAGAACAAGCCAGCATCCACTGAAAATCATGTTTGGAATTGTCACAACATGCTGTACATTCAATCTGTTTTGCTGGGGGCCGGCCCACTGACGATTTGCATCATCTCCTTAGTACAAGTGCGGGCGCATTTAGGAAAAGAACACACACACACACACACACCCAGCTCCACAATGCAAATCTGTGTGCAGGGCTTGTCTGTCTATCACACAAAGCTCTGGATAACAGGGATTTACAAATCACAAGCACTGGCAAAGATGTGAAGCCTTGCAACACAAAGAGATGTTTTGCCAGCAATGCCACAAGATGCCAGCAGAATCAGTGAAACGGAATCAATCCTCATCACCTTCTCCATTTAATTCACCACGTTGTTGGGAATCAGCTGTGGACCTCCGTCTGACGTCGTCAAGGGTGGTACGCCTTATATCCGTCTCGTTGTACCAATCCACTATGCACAGTGTGCAATAATGGACTTGGTGTCCCCATTTTGTTCTCATGCAAGGTTGATCGTGCATCTCACAATTGAACAAACAGCTTCCTCCACAATCGCGATGACCACCGGGAGACAAAGAAGCTCCTGCTCGGTGTGGACAAAATCGGTTCCCCATTGCAATGGCCGAACCAGCAGCAGCAAGTAGCCCTATTGCAAAGAAGCTTCACTGACTCACTTGACAAATAGTAATGCTGCGAATCAGCACAGACCGACAGGTGACAGTGTCCTATTTAACATTCTGAGAGCACTCAACTGGTCTCCGATCAAGCATGGCACATCTTCCTGAAGAATTGTACACATCACAGACTTTTTGACAAACACGCACACACTCTCTCTGGAACTGTTCTCCTGGTCTGGTCCACACTGCGCAAGCAAGTGACTGAAAAGAAACATTGAAGTGTTTTGGAAACCTCTGCAAGGTCCAAGTTCATTCACTCAGATGAACATCAGATTGAACTTCATCTCGTTGAGATGCTGTGTCACAGCTGACAATTGCTTCCAATTGTGTGACACGATTCCGTAAGGAAATAATGGCTTCATCAGTGCTTGTGATGAACTCACTCAGCAATCGCCAAAATTGTGGGTTGTTGCCAAATTCAACAAAGCCCGGGCTATTCGATGACACAGCTGATGACTCAGACGCAGGAGATTCTGTCGCCACCTCCGCCAAGACCCGCAGAAGAGCGTCGGCACGCTCTGCTCTCCTCTCCAGAACCCTCTCCACTGAATGTTGCGACATGCTGTGCTCACTAAATAGGACTGGCAATACGCTTGAAGCCACAAACCTGCAGAATGGTTCAATTCCACTCACATACCAAAGCATTACCGGCAGGTCAAGAAATTTGAACAGGAGACTATACACTGCATTATTTATTGGGACACAATGAATACCAATAAGCCAGACTTAATAATCATGCAGAACGGCCTCCCAAACTAACCCAAGGGCCGCCACGGTGTGGGTTCCCACACTCATTGTGGAAGCACTGCCAGCAAGCACATTAGCTCATTGTCCTGCTCAGGTTGCACCCCCAACCTGTTGGCCACAGCAGTGCTGTGCTTATTAGCACAGGCCCTGGGTGCCCCACACCCGGCCAGCGGTGTGAAAGGGTGACTGGAGCGGGTGGTCACCCCTCTTGGTAGGGCCAGACTTCTGCTGCCGAGCTGCACGACTATTAACTCGAACACATCTGCAGACATGCACAATTTGCCGAACTACACTGTTCTGCCAATTCTGTTTTGCACACACAGACATTCATCAGTGGCAGTGAAACCTTGTCAATCTAAGGATTACTACGAACAATTCTCACAACATGACCTGTGGCATAGCTTGTCACCGGAAAGTAGTATGGCAGATGAATCTCACATTGTACAAGATGGAATGTGTCCGGCTTCAGCCACCTGTGGTGAATAGTCCAGAGCTCTGTTGCAATCTTGTACTTGACTCGGTCGATCAAGTCAGTACTCGAAACCACCAAGTGACTCGAATA
Source organism: Symbiodinium sp. CCMP2592 (assembly GCA_905221615.1). Classification (NCBI taxonomy): domain Eukaryota; class Dinophyceae; order Suessiales; family Symbiodiniaceae; genus Symbiodinium; species Symbiodinium sp. CCMP2592. The sequence goes on from CAJNDT010005958.1 coordinate 445,064, forward strand.
TCCTTGGAAATTGTTCACCCAATCAGGATCCATAACAATATCCACCCGAAAGTTTTGTGCGGCAAAGGTCAGACCCGCTTCTGCAGCCTTTCGCTTTCGCTGTTTCAACATGGCTTCAGTAATGTCATGTGATACTTCGAAAACTATTGTGAAACTGCATTCTGAGCCTGACAGCTCCCAAGACAATTTGCCAACATGCATCCGGGTTTGACAGTCTGAACTAGGCTTGGCTGCTTAGGACACGGCGAAGAAGAGCTTCTGGGTGTCCAGGTCGGAAGAAGCCTGCAGGACAATTGCACTCATTACTTTGAAGGAGAGCTGTGCCATTCCAGATGATGCTCTTTGCACTGACACTGTTTAGTCAGGCAAAGTCCCACTGGATGACTGCCCATAC
>CAJNDT010005958.1:445557-528057 GCA_905221615.1 Symbiodinium sp. CCMP2592
GACGGTCGTTGTCTTCTTCCATGTCCACTGGAGTGTCCTGACTTGACTGGATGGCAACTCCTTCTGTTTGATCGTAGTTCTGCCAGCCACGATCTGCCCAATCCGTAGTCTCATGTGGTGTGGGGTCTTCGCTGCTTTGGCTTGGGGCTTCCCAAGTCCGCTTGTTGCGTGCACCCGACTCAGCCTCATGCCAGACCTGTGCTCCAGGCGGAAGCTTGACCCATCCATTGACATGAACCCACATGTTTGATGTCCAGGAGGGCAAAAGGAAATATGAGCTACACAGCCACCACAATGTTGACCTGGTCTTGTTCGACAATTGAGAACATGAAATGTTAGACAGCCAGCACAATGTTCATGCAATTCACAGAGTTGAGCCAAAATGTTCGGGCAATGCAAACAATTGTCCTGCTCACACAACACAGCAACCAATATGGACTTTGTTTGAAAAAGGGAAATTGCCATTTTCATGACTGTGCCCATGCAAAGAAATTAAAACTCACCCATGCAACCAATGCATTTCAACACAGACATTCTTGCATTGTGGGCCAATTTGGAGACATTCGAAATGCAAGCTTCCATGCAAAGATTTAGCTCCACCCATGCAAAAACTCTTGTTCCAATTCATTTTCCCACAGACATTCTTGCATTACCGGCGAATTTTGAAACATCCCAAATGGTAGCTTCCATGCAAAGATTTAGTCCCACCCATGCAACCAATGCATTGCAACACAGACATTCTTGCATTGTGGGCGAATTTGGAGACATTCGAAATGCAAGCTTCCATGCAAAGATTTCGCTCCACCCATGCAAAAACTCTTGTTCCAATGTATTTTCCCACAGACATTCTTGCATTACAGGCGAATTTTCAAACATCCCAAATGGTAGCTTCCATGCAAAGATTCCGCTCCACCCATGCAAAAACTTTTGTTCCAATGCATTTTCCCACAGACATTCTTGCATTACCGGCGAATTTTGAAACATCCCAAATGGCAGCTTCCATGCAAAGATTTAGTCCCACCCATGCAACCAATGCATTTCAACACAGACATTCTTGCATTGTGGGCCAATTTTGGAGACATTGGAAATGCAAGCTTCCATGCAAAGATTTCGCTCCACCCATGCAAAAACTCTTCTTCCAATGCATTTTCCCACAGACATTCTTGCATTACCGGCGAATTTTGAAACATCACAAATGGTAGCTTCCATGCAAAGATTTAGTCCCACCCATGCAACCAATGCATTTTAACACAGACATTCTTGCATTGTGGGCCAATTTGGAGACATTCGAAGCTTCCATGCAAAGATTTCGCTCCAACCATGCAAAAACTCTTCTTCCAATGCATTTTCCCACAGACATTCTTGCATTACCGGCGAATTTTGAAACATCCCAAATGGTAGCTTCCATGCAAAGATTTAGTCCCACCCATGCAACCAATGCATTTCAACACAGACATTCTTGCATTGTGGGCCAATTTGGAGACATTCGAAATGCAAGCTTCCATGCAAAGATTTCGCTCCACCCATGCAAAAACTCTTGTTCCAATGCATTTTCCCACAGACATTCTTGCATTACAGGCGAATTTTGAAACATCCCAAATGCATGCTTCCATGCAAAGATTCCGCTCCACCCATGCAAAAACTTTTGTTCCAATGCATTTTCCCACAGACATTCTTGCATTACCGGCGAATTTTGAGACATCCCAAATGCAAGGAATTGTGGATACATTTCAAGCCACCATGCATTTGAAACAGTGAACTCTTGTTTCTCTCAATCTTCCACTTGAGAGCAAATGCAAGGCAAATGCAGTTGTCATCAAAGAGAACCTGTGAAAAGCCCCAGCTCTTCTCTGTCCAGATGCACATCAATGAACGTTCTCTTCAGATACTCGCGCGCGAATGCGCGCGGGCGCGCGCGCACATGCGCGCATGAGTAGATTGAAAGTGCAACAGCAATTGTGTTCCAAATTGACAATTCTCAGCTTGTTCATCAGTGAAATACAGTCTAAAACTGTTCCCTTAACAGGTTTCTATACATTTTTGATGAACTTTTGATGAACTTTTGATGAACTTTTGATGAACTTTTGAGAACTTTTGAGAACTTTTGATATTTTCGACGGTTTGATGACATTTTGATGACATTTTGATGAACTTTTGATGAACTTTTGAGAACTTTTGATGACTTTTTGATATTTTCGAGGTTGACAGAAATGTAGTTTTTGTTATTTTGGAAGGTGACAGAAATGTAATTCCAATGCTTGCAGCTTCTGGCTCCGGTTTCCATTGGTAGCTTCGAGTTTGCCTGCCTGCCACAGGACGTGCATTGATTGTATTGGTGATGGCTATATACAAAGTCGATGCATTCAGGGGTGGCTTGACTCAAATGTTTCTAGGGGTTTGTATTGGTAGCGGAGCTTTGGTCTTTTTTTCCAGAGGATACCTTCCTCCCTTGCTACACAATTTCGTGTACTTCTGGACCAAACTGTTTGGAGAGAATGATTACGTTTGCATTCAGAAGTGGCTTGACTCAGGTGTTTCTAGGGGTTTGTGTTGGTAGCGGAGCTTTGGTCTTGCATGCAAATTGGTATCGGAGCCATTGGTAGCTGAGCTTTCATGCAAAGAAGCTGACTGCAAAATGCATTGGTTTCAGAATTGAAACCAGAATTGAAGCAGAACACGTGCTTTTAAGAGTGTTTGGCAATCTGCCAGTCCTTCTGGAATGATGCAAATGCATGTCTGCCGACAACGATGTGCACATTTGAGACAGGTTCAGCGAGAATGTAAATGCATTGAACACTTCCTCGAAATGCATTTCTGGCGGGCCGATGTTGCATTGAAATAAAATTGGTGCACACTTCTTCTGAACTACAAATGTATTGCAAGCAAACCGAAATGACAGATGAAATGCATTCTGTTGTGCTGGAACTGTTGTCAAACTGCACTTCGAGATGCTGTCTGGCACATGTTGAATGCATGCTGCATCTGCATTCTGTGAGCTGGAAATGCATTTGAAATGAAAGTTTGGACGTCCGTTTTGGATCCGAAATGCATTGCAAGCAAACCCAAATGACAGACGAAATGCATCCAGCTGTGCTGGAACTGTTGTCAAAATGCACTTTGAGATGCTGTCTGGCACATGTTGAATGCATCCAGCATCTGCATTCTGTGAGCTGGAAATGCATTTGAAATGAAAGTTTGGACGTCCGTTTTGGATCCGAAATGCATTGCAAGCAAACCGAAATGACAGACGAAATGCATCCAGCTGTGCTGGAACTGTTGTGAAAATGCACTTTGAGATGCTGTCTGGCACATGTTGAATGCATCCAGCATCTGCATTCTGTGAGCTGGAAATCCATTTGAAATGAAGGTTTGGACGTCCGTTTTGGATCCGAAATGCATTGCAAGCAAACCCAAATGACAGACGAAATGCATCCAGCTGTGCTGGAACTGTTGTCAAAATGCACTTTGAGATGCTGTCTGGCACATGTTGAATGCATCCAGCATCTGCATTCTGTGAGCTGGAAATGCATTTGAAATGAAAGTTTGGACGTCCGTTTTGGATCCGAAATGCATTGCAAGCAAACCGAAATGACAGACGAAATGCATCCAGTTGTGCTGGAACTGTTGTCAAAATGCACTTTGACATCCTGTCTTGCAGGTGTTGAATACATCAAATATTGGTTGGAATTATGACAAATGTATTTGGTCACAGCCGAGACCACCATCACAACTCCTTCATCCACTTGTCAGTTGTAATTCAGAACGAGACAAGGATAGGACTGAGACTCTTTCTCCGAACACAGTCATCATGGAACCACATGACTGTGCAATGCAACACCACGTCTGCTGCTTTCTTCAACTTGTCTGCAAGGTGGAACATGACAGTGAAGCTCACATGCAACTCTCAATGGGCATCTGCACAATTGTTTTGGTCACGAATCAGGCAGCTGGCTGAATTGATCGAATTACAAATTGAGAATCATTGCTGTGCAAGCATTGCCAATATTGCAGCATGGAGGACAAGCCCCATCAGCTGCGAGGCGGAAGGATTGAGTTTCATGAGCGCTTTGAAGTTGTAGACCTTATCCTCCCAGTCTTGTTTTCTTTCTCCAAGCATTGGGCGTGGAACCAGGCAGCTCATCAAGTCAAAACCGACACAGCCATAAAGTGGAGCCGAGTCATCGATCAATCGCTTGTTCATCCGCCAAAGTTTGGCCAGTCGGCGTTCCTGGGCAGCTGCCTCATCGCCCATGTTGCAGCTCGACTTGCTACAAAGAGTGCTCCTCCTCTTGAACCAAAACACTGCAGGAACATTGTGATATTGCGAGTGATGACATTGACATGAAGCACACCGATGACAAAAACATCAAACAGAACAAGCCAGCATCCACTGAAAATCATGTTTGGAATTGTCACAACATGCTGTACATTCAATCTGTTTTGCTGGGGGCCGGCCCACTGACGATTTGCATCATCTCCTTAGTACAAGTGCGGGCGCATTTAGGAAAAGAACACACACACACACACCCAGCTCCACAATGCAAATCTGTGTGCAGGGCTTGTCTGTCTATCACACAAAGCTCTGGATAACAGGGATTTACAAATCACAAGCACTGGCAAAGATGTGAAGCCTTGCAACACAAAGAGATGTTTTGCCAGCAATGCCACAAGATGCCAGCAGAATCAGTGAAACGGAATCAATCCTCATCACCTTCTCCATTTAATTCACCACGTTGTTGGGAATCAGCTGTGGACCTCCGTCTGACGTCGTCAAGGGTGGTACGCCTTATATCCGTCTCGTTGTACCAATCCACTATGCACAGTGTGCAATAATGGACTTGGTGTCCCCATTTTGTTCTCATGCAAGGTTGATCGTGCATCTCACAATTGAACAAACAGCTTCCTCCACAATCGCGATGACCACCGGGAGACAAAGAAGCTCCTGCTCGGTGTGGACAAAATCGGTTCCCCATTGCAATGGGCGAACCAGCAGCAGCAAGTAGCCCTATTGCAAAGAAGCTTCACTGACTCACTTGACAAATAGTAATGCTGCGAATCAGCACAGACCGACAGGTGACAGTGTCCTATTTAACATTCTGAGAGCACTCAACTGGTCTCCGATCAAGCATGGCACATCTTCCTGAAGAATTGTACACATCACAGACTTTTTGACAAACACGCACACACTCTCTCTGGAACTGTTCTCCTGGTCTGGTCCACACTGCGAAAGCAAGTGACTGAAAAGAAACATTGAAGTGTTTTGGAAACCTCTGCAAGGTCCAAGTTCATTCACTCAGATGAACATCAGATTGAACTTCATCTCGTTGAGATGCTGTGTCACAGCTGACAATTGCTTCCAATTGTGTGACACGATTCCGTAAGGAAATAATGGCTTCATCAGTGCTTGTGATGAACTCACTCAGCAATCGCCAAAATTGTGGGTTGTTGCCAAATTCAACAAAGCCCGGGCTATTCGATGACACAGCTGATGACTCAGACGCAGGAGATTCTGTCGCCACCTCCGCCAAGACCCGCAGAAGAGCGTCGGCACGCTCTGCTCTCCTCTCCAGAACCCTCTCCACTGAATGTTGCGACATGCTGTGCTCACTAAATAGGACTGGCAATACGCTTGAAGCCACAAACCTGCAGAATGGTTCAATTCCACTCACATACCAAAGCATTACCGGCAGGTCAAGAAATTTGAACAGGAGACTATACACTGCATTATTTATTGGGACACAATGAATACCAATAAGCCAGACTTAATAATCATGCAGAACGGCCTCCCAAACTAACCCAAGGGCCGCCACGGTGTGGGTTCCCACACTCATTGTGGAAGCACTGCCAGCAAGCACATTAGCTCATTGTCCTGCTCAGGTTGCACCCCCAACCTGTTGGCCACAGCAGTGCTGTGCTTATTAGCACAGGCCCTGGGTGCCCCACACCCGGCCAGCGGTGTGAAAGGGTGACTGGAGCGGGTGGTCACCCCTCTTGGTAGGGCCAGACTTCTGCTGCCGAGCTGCACGACTATTAACTCGAACACATCTGCAGACATGCACAATTTGCCGAACTACACTGTTCTGCCAATTCTGTTTTGCACACACAGACATTCATCAGTGGCAGTGAAACCTTGTCAATCTAAGGATTACTACGAACAATTCTCACAACATGACCTGTGGCATAGCTTGTCACCGGAAAGTAGTATGGCAGATGAATCTCACATTGTACAAGATGGAATGTGTCCGGCTTCAGCCACCTGTGGTGAATAGTCCAGAGCTCTGTTGCAATCTTGTACTTGACTCGGTCGATCAAGTCAGTACTCGAAACCACCAAGTGACTCGAATATCCTTGGAAATTGTTCACCCAATCAGGATCCATAACAATATCCACCCGAAAGTTTTGTGCGGCAAAGGTCAGACCCGCTTCTGCAGCCTTTCGCTTTCGCTGTTTCAACATGGCTTCAGTCATGTCATGTGATACTTCGAAAACTATTGTGAAACTGCATTCTGAGCCTGACAGCTCCCAAGACAATTTGCCAACATGCATCCGGGTTTGACAGTCTGAACTAGGCTTGGCTGCTTAGGACACGGCGAAGAAGAGCTTCTGGGTGTCCAGGTCGGAAGAAGCCTGCAGGACAATTGCACTCATTACCTTGAAGGAGAGCTGTGCCATTCCAGATGATGCTCTTTGCACTGACACTGTTTAGTCAGGCAAAGTCCCACTGGATGACTGCCCATACTGTTTCCTCTTGTGATGCTCTGATGGTTTTTGGAGCAATCTCAACAGCACCATCAGATTCTCTAGAGGAACTGACAACATGTGAAACAAACCCAGACAGAGGTCCACACCACCAATCTTGCAGGACTTGAATAGACTTAGACAGCAGATCAAATGCAATATATGAATCAAACACAACAGTTGTGAGTTCTGGGCCCCGGCCAAGTGCTCTTCTCAAGCTGGTTCGCCTCAGACCACAGCAGGAGCTAAATGTTGCTGAAGTGTTTCCACAATTGGGGAGTGTAACACAATTGAGTCAAGTCTTCTCAGCCAAGGCCAAGCAAAAACTGGGGGACTTCATTTCCAGACTTGTCAGTCCCAGTCAGTGAAACTCAATTGTCGTTCAATTGTCATTGTTCACTTGCAGTCGTCTGGCTTCTTCCCGCCAGAGCCGCCATCCATCATCTAAATCTGTCTCATCCACACTGTCACGATCTGTGTCAGGCTCTTCCTCCGGACGATGTGCACGTAGCTCTCTCTCAGCCGCACTGTCAGGATCTGATGCAGGCTCTTCCCGCGGTTCATCTGGAGGAAAAACACGCCGACCGCGCGTGCCAGGAATGTGCAGAATCTGATGGGTCGGGCGGGTCAGGGAAAAGTGCTCGTTCCGATGGAAATAGCTGCGACGACTTGCATGGATGATATATGAACCAAACTGTACCCCGTACTCCTGTGCTTCGTCCCACAGGTTGCTCTGGAGCACAACCCAGCTGTCGGCTCTTTCCAGCCCGCGAACATAATCGATATTCCTCTGAGAGTGAACGAATGTCCTGAGGCAGTGCCGCATCCACCTCCTGACCAGCTCCGGGTGATTCATGACCCAGCATCTGCGAGCACGACGGCAAGTTGTCCGAAAATTGCAAAGGCAGTCCACAGTGAGCAACTCGTGAGTCACATGAAGCCAATAGTAACCATCTTGCAAATTCACTAGATGGTGTACCGACATTGCACCCTCTTGTTTGTTCATATCGTCATGGCGGTCAAGGCGGTTGATTCGCCATCGCACTGGTTGCCACGGATACTCGTGCCTCCAAAGAGGACGATTGACATCATAATGCAAAACATGATCGATCAATATGGGGCGTTCCTGTGGCAAAATTGGCGGATTGTTTGCCCTGAGTCGTCTCATGCGCTCCTCCTCCCAGCCGGACAAAACGTAACCATTGAGATTCGTCCTGTAAAAATGCCTGTTTCTTCTGTTCACTTGCAGTCTCTCCGGCGTGTCGGATCGGTTGGACTCGGACCACGGGGGGAGTGGGCTTCGAGGGCTGCTGGATCTGCTCCTGGAAAAGCGACGCCAATTGAAATTATCATAATTAAACGGCGGCGGCAACGGCGGCTGCAAGGGCGAATTGCTCCGGCTACGGCCCCTTTGCATGATTCTGCTGTTTCCTTGAAACTGTCCAGCCCATTGTCACTGGAGCTATCCGCTGACTCAATCAACGATTGAGTTGCTACTGTTCAAGATCCTTCCTTGCTCCAGATGTAGAACCGTCCAGTTCTCAGCGCTTCACAATTGATCTGAGACACGACAATTGTGACACAATTCATGGACATGCAATTCATTTCCACAAGCATCACTGGACAAAGGACAATTTCGGCAATAGCTCAGGTTTCCCACAGCTTTTTCCCCCAATCGAAACTTGCTGGAATCTTCTGGAACCTGCAATTGCAGCTAGTGATCTGCAAATGGCAGAATAATTACTAATTCAAATTTGTCCTGTGCGAATCACATCGGTGAAACATCAGTGCTTGACCGGCAACTGGCTTTTGCAGGTTGCAGATTCCTCTGACACACTGCCTTTGGACTCCGCCAAAACCACATCATCACATTTGCAGTCGTGCGAGATCATCTCCAAGCGCTTGTAGTCCCATGCCGGCAGGTAGCTTTCAAAGTGGAACAGCATGCAGCTGAGGCACCTTTTTTCGTCCACATAGCACTGAAGGGATTCCACATAGCCCTCCTTCTTGGGATTCGACATGATCGTCAATCAAAATTTCAAACCAAATTGATCTTGGGGGACAATGGCTGCAGCTGAAGCAAGACAATTCTAACAGCAGGCAAACCATTCCAAGACTGGATGTAAGAGGCTTTCACTGAAGACTGAGGCGGCTGCATGGTGATGGTTCTCTTTGTCGCAAACAACCTGACAGAATTGAAGAATTGTTCATTTCTTGGCTTGGCTTTCAACCGCAACATGTGCCATGCCAGTTGCCCACTCATGCACTGACACAGATTTGTCAGGCAAAGTTTCACTGGATGACTTTGCTGTGCCCATGACACTGTTTCCTTTTGCACTCTGATGGTTCATAGAGTTGTACAGCACCATCAGGTTTTTATAAGGAATCTGCAAGTCAAGCAAACTCTCAATTAATTGTGTACAACACTGTCACTTCATTGTGCACGAAACTGTCATCACAATAAATCAATTGTGTGTTTTGAGTCACAGAGGCAGAGGTAGGCGCATTGTCAGTGTCAGTGACCTAATTGGCAAAAGGACTCGACACCGATTCGAGGAGTCAGAGTTTCAGGCCGGATCGTGCTCGTCCTCGGATTCAGAGGACTGTTCCAACAGCATGTGTAAGTATTCGTTCTCTGAGTCTGATGTTTCGTCACACACTTCATGTCTGTACATTGGCTCATCATCACTCATTGCATGGGCTTCGTCTTCGTCCTCATCCTCTATATCCTCATTTTCGGGAACTTTGTCTTCCTCTGGGTCTTCATCCTCTAGATCCTCATCTGCTTTACAATGATAAGGGTCCAGTGACTCCTCAGACTCTGACGACTGCATCAGAACCTCGTCCAACTTCAGAGCCATTGCTTCCAATTCTGCCCGCATTTTTTTGTTTGGGCAAGAGTTCTCAGGGGTCCAATCCCGAAAAGTAAGGAGCTCCTCCACGTTTGAGAACGGTTGTGTGTAGCCAGTGGCTCTCGAAAGCATGAAAACAGAGGAAAACCACCCATGCAAGAATCCGATCATCGTCAAATCTTGTGAAACTGGTGGCTCGGCACATTGTAGAAGCCACTGGATCTTCCTGTAATGCTTCCTGCAGATCTGATCCGCCTCCTTCTGCAACTTCTTCGAGGCTATAAATTCCGGAGACCATACCCAAAGAAGCCCCTCAACCAGGTCTCCAAGTTTCTCTTCGCCCCAAGGATAGGCTCTGCGAAATCCAGGCAGAAGCAACTCCAACGCCATTGTGTATAACGCATTCCCAGGATCATGCGGTTGCCCATTGTAGTACAGGCAGCCTCCGTGAGATATGTGTTTTCGAAATTGTGATGGGTAGTCAGCCAAGCCCTGGAACACACTCCGAAACCTGCGCTGAAGTTGGCCTGAATCTGCTCTCAAAAGATCAATCATCTGGGCCACAAATATTGTTGCCGACCGCACTTCACGTGGATCCACATACAGGTTCTCCAGGACATTGCTACAGTCACGGCAACAATTGAAGTAGTGCCGAATTGGCGTTTCAGCTGATTTCTGGTACCACTGGGATTTCCTCCAGTATGAATGAGGCAGGCAACGCTTGCAAAAAGGACACTCCATCGCCACCAGGAAAAGTCACATGCGAAAAAATGCTATTTGCGTTTGGCCTCAGCAGCCACCTCTCAATTCTAAAATGCTGCAATTGTGACAATTGAGACTCAATTGTGAAAGTGTTCATCCAGTAGCATGGGAATCCAAAGTGTAACTACTGTTCGGAGCAGTTCTGAACTTTGACACCAACAGCTGCAAAAACATGAATCTATGACCAGACGACTGACTAACACAACATTTTCATCGACAACTCACCAGTGAGATCGATGTCACTGCCTCCTGCAACTCGAGGAACTCCAGCACCTGAGCACATTGGAAGCTGTATGATATGATATTATATTATGTGTTTCTGTGTGTGTGTGTGTGCTTGGGTGATAGCATGAATTAACTTCAAACTGACTGACACGGAATTGTCAGAGTCTGTGTGAGTCGAGGAGAATGAACCAATCAGAAGAGCTGGAATCAGCTGAGTAGATTCACTCAACCAAATCACCAGCTGAGTATGGTACTTAGTGTACGAGCACCAGAAAGTGCCATGGATGAAAGCTCAACATCTCATTGGAGCTTTCAGCTCAGTCAGCCGGGCAGTCAGCTCACTTCAAGTCGGGTCGAACAGTTCCAGTGGCGGCCGCTCTGTCGAAGCGGATGGCGGGTGTGGCTGGGACATTTCGTTTCCTGTAGCCAGCACAAGCTCACTACTTCACCACATTTGAGTTTAAGGACTTGCACTGTCCCCGAACAAGGACAAGTTGCCCACACATTGTCTCAGCCAGCTCGTACTCTGTTGTCTCTCACCATGGCGCATCAGCATGTTCATCCTTGGCACTACAGATATTGATTGATTCATGTGAGTCTGAGTCTTAAAGGGATGTAATGGTGCACAATGAACCAATGAACAGTTCAAGCGGCATGAGCTTGACCTGGCGCTGCAATGGGAAATCGTGATGGGTGGCCATGTGGAAGAACTTGTCCTTGAGATCCTCAGGGATATAGTAGTCCTCCAAGATCTCCAGCCTCAACTGTTTCATATAAACAATACAACACTGTAAACTGCATGCAAATCCCTGCCAGGCTGCATCACAGGGTCTCTGTCGATGGTAGGGGCTACTTCTTCATCGGGCTCCTCTTCTTCCTCCTCTTCCGACTCCTGGTCGATTTGCTCCTGCTCAGCCTTGTAGGGCTCCGACTTCTCAGGAAGACTCGGATTCCACGCTGTGAGGTCCGCCAGCGCACCGGCAGGTGCCAGTGGAACACTGTGCTCAAGTGTTGACATGAATTGAAGTTCCACAAGTTTTGGCTGCAGCCTCTCCCACACAGCATTCGCCAAACTCGACACCATGTTCTCAATTGAAGATCGAGCTGAACTGTTGCTCGGCAGTGCAGCACCACCACCTAGGAATGTCTGAAAGCATTCCCCAACAGCCATCTCACATGCCGTCATCATCGGAAGTGTTGGGTTTGCTGGCGCCGGCGGAGGAAAGGCAGGTTGAACTGGATGTGTTGCTGCCAGACGTGCATCCCTTGGATGTAACGGACGAGACTTGGGCGGATCTTTCGGTTCCGGCACACCCTCTGGAGAATCAACCTCAACCACTAGCGGCTTTGGCGGCTTTGCAGCCGGCTTTTTCGGCTTTGCAGGCATGGTTTTCGTAAGAGGTGCTGGCTTTGTTTTTGCCGTTGCCCCTACTTCTGCTGATGCCAATTTTTTTGCTGGCGGTCTTGCTTTTGGTGGTGCTCCTGCTTTTGGTCCTGCCCCTGGCTTGTCTGTTGATGCTGTTGCGCTGGCTTTTGTTTTTTTTGCTGGTGATGCTTTTGGATCATTGGTCCACTCTGGAGCGGGCACTGGTGGCCTGGCAAAAGCCGGAGTAGCAGAACTGGAGGATGCAGGATCACCACCCCCTCTTGTGGCGTCATCGACATCTGTCTCCGGGATCTCAAGCGGAGCAGTTCGTGCTCTTTTGGCATCTGGCAGCACCTCAAATGCTTTGCATTGAAGACGACACACACACACACACTCAATTGAGGATGTCAATTGCGACTGAAATGTTATTATTTATTCTTGAAGCTGAAGCGAAAATGTAGTGTTGCTCCCAGCTGCTGCTGCTGCAGCAGTTCCTCTTGACTTCGTCTTCTGATTTCGCTTCTGAAGCTTCTGAAATGTCCTGGAAGGTAGGTCCACGGGATGTTCCTGCTTGTCCTTGACCATTCTTGTTTTCAAGTTCCTGAGTCAAAGTGGTACGTGTTGGCACTACAGGGCAGACTGCAAATCAAATCAATGCGGAATTCGAGTCCAGGCACATCTGAATGGAAGCCCAATCATTCTGATTTGCAAATTGGTCGGTCCATGTGGTCCAAGCATTTTGCAATGCTGCCCCCCATTCATGCGACGACCAACCAATGGACGGCAGGAGATGCTTCTGCTTCCTGATGCACACTTTGGCAGAACCATGGATTGCATTTAAATATTTACATATTACAACCTCAAAACAACATTCGAAAATCTGAAGCTGCTCAGCGACACGTCATGGCCATTGGCGAAGTCGATAATGTGCTGTTGATCGGCAGCGATGGCTCTGTAATCTTCCTTTCTGTGCTTCTGGACTAAAGTGTCCAACCATGCGACGCATTCGATGCCACAGACCTGCACTGACAGCTGATATACTTACAAAAACTAGACAATTGAGTGTCACCTGGACCAATGAGTCAGTTCAGCACAGCGACTTGGAAGAGAGCCATGACCAACGCAATCATGGCACACGTCCTGTGCCATCCCGCCGAACAGCAGATCCTGACAATTGAAGGACCACATAGGAGGGTTATAATTATCCTAGTCCCTGAACCTAAAAAAAACCTCCAAGACCTTCAGCATTCAAAGACTCGAGAAGCCTGAGCAACTTGTCGGGAAAATTGAGGATGAAGTGGAGCGTCTTGAGCGCTGCGGGATGACTATACACCTCGGTCATTAGGGTGAATTCTTATTAAAATTAAAATTAATTATTATACAACTCGATTCATGAAGCAACACCTGTTCGACCAGGCACCTGTTCCATGATATGCTGGTATAGGCCACATTCTCTGCCAAACCTTCCTCCTTGGGCCTCCCTTGGCTTCCATCCATGACTGTCACTGTCACTGCCCTCAATTGTCAATTGAGTGAAACTGAAATGAATGAAAAATGTACAAATGTCATGAAGCTTCGACACGTGCATTTGCACCTGCAAGCGAACCTCCCATTTGTTAGAAAAGTTACTTTCCCTGTCCAACTTCTCCAACAAGTCTGCCATCTGAGGTGATGGACGATTTCCATGGGCGGCAACCCCATAACCAACGATCACCACTCTCTTCGGCCAAACGTAGGTTTTGCCGCCCACCAAAACTGACCTCACATCGTCATCAGTAGCATCAATAGCCGGTTCGTGGTCTCCACCGTCCCCAATCGTCCGAGTCGTCTTCTTCTTTTCCTTTGCCCCGCCCCAAGTCACCGGAACTTTTCGTTGAGGCGTCTGCGGCTTTCTTGCTGCCGTAGTTCCCGACATCGAATTGGCTGTATGCTATCCCCAAGCTTTGATTGTGCCTCGAATGAACACGGAATTGTAATGATGAAAGTTTAAGCGCCAAAAAAAAGGGCTGCATCAATCTTTGCCAAAGTGCTCTCTAACGTTCTTGTTACAGGCTGACAGAATCCAGGCTTCTGGTTTCTGGATGCCGTCTCTTCCCCGTTTGAAAGCTCTCCTCAAATGTTGTTGCATTGAAACAATGACATGTCAGGTAGCAAATTATTCTCAATTGGAAATTGTCTGAAATGTACTGCAGGTGTCACAAGATCAACAGCCTTTCTCGGGCAGAGCAAATAGAGCAAGTAGATTGCTTGCTGTGCTTTCCGGAGATCCTGGCCCTGCTCCTCGAGACACAATTCCTCAGGGAGATGCTGGAGGGCCACACTCGACATAGCACAACTTGAGCCAGAACTGCAGCATTAGGTTACAAGGGGCTCACAATCAATCACCAAGCAAGCTGACACACACACACACACACACTCACTGAGCCTTCCGCGCAAATATCACTCACATGCCTTCTGAAACGACTTCACCTGGCAAAATGCAAATTTCATGCCAGCCCTGCCCCCCCCCCGGCTCTGTCAAAACATGCCAGGCAGACCACTTGAGCCAGAACTGCAGCATTAGGTTACAAGGGGCTCACAATCAATCACCAAGCAAGCTGACACACACACACACACACACACTCACTGAGCCTTCCGCGCAAATATCACTCACATGCCTTCTGAAACGACTTCACCTGGCAAAATGCAAATTTCATGCCAGCCCTGCCCCCCCCCCGGCTCTGTCAAAACATGCCAGGCAGACCTTGCCATTGATGCTACCACAATAGTTATACTACCGCAAATCATGCTACCACAATTAGCGCTACCACAATTGTTACTACCACAATTGACAAGTTGATGCTACCAGAACTGATGCTACCAGAATTGATGCCACTGCAAAATCGAATCAACCAAGCCAAGCAATGCCATGCTGACTACCACAGTTGCTGCTACCAGAACTGATGGTATCAGAATTGATGCCACCGCAAAATCGAATCAGATGCCACCGCAACAATCGAAGCAATCAAGCCATGCAATGCCATGCTGACTACCACCATTGACATTGATTGATGCTACCAGAATTGATGCCACTGCAGCATCGAATCAACCAAGCCAAGCAATGCCATGCTGACTACCACAATTGATTGATGCTACCAGAATTGATGCCACTGCAGAATCGAATCAACCAAGCCAAGCAATGCCATGCCGACACAGTAACGGCCTCCCCAGCGTCTTTGCAAACACGAGTGTGCTCTGACAGTCATGCGGACTGGAGACTTCTTTAAATGCCACCCCCATTCGGCCAAGATGGGGTCACCCTGCTGAGTATGCGCCGTCTTTGCCCTATGCGGAGCGCTGAAATCCGATTGCCTTGCATACCGGCCCGCAAGAGGACAGGTCATGCTCGTCATCGAGTGCACCGGAATCGCTGCGCAACGCGCCGGTTACTGAAGACCTGTCAATGAGGCACAGCATAAGATGCCATGCGGGGCCATGCCGGCAAGCAGCAGTGATCGAAGTTAATACTTCGACCGTGGTGTGGGTACGTGGCATAGTATTTATTAATAGTAGCGAGGCCTTCCCTGCAATCTGTGTGCATTTCACCCCGCGGCGGACACACCACCTGGCTGGACAGGCGAGCAGCACACAGAGTAAATCCCCAGCGCCCGGCCAGCGACGCTGTCCCGCACGGATCAAGGACCCATTGCTCACGTGGTCCGAGCCCGACTGGAGCGGTCTCTAAGACCACTCTGAGCTTGGGCGTGCAGGATGGGTAGGGCGAGTCGAACCAAGCCAAGCAAGCCAAGCAAGCCAAGCAAGCCAAGCAAGCCAACCAAGCAACCAAGCCAACCAAGCAGTGGCACGTGACAAAGGACCACGTTTCAGCTTCCAACACATCCGGCTTGGACAGAAGCGAACACCATCGCTCAATACATCCGGCTTGGACAAATGCAAAAATGTTTGGCAAAAAAGGGTTTCCTCACGCTGGCTTCCCAGTGTGCTTTAAAATGTTTTGGTCAACGGCCGTGCCCCCGGCACTGAAATTCCTAATAAAATACATAAATAAGCTAATACTACAACAGCTTGAAACCTTAAATCGGTATATTGAACTGCACTATTGAGGAAATTGGTTTTGGCCTTCAAACCCCCCTGATCCAGCCCCCAAGGATCCAACCCTCAAAACGAGTGTGTGGAATTTTATTATGGTTCTACGGGTGGTATTGACGCCCTACACCCCTAAACCCAAGCCTAGACCATGGATAAACCCCCCAGACCCTACACCGCCAAACTCCTAAACCGACAGTAAACCCAAAGCCCCAGCCGAAACCCGGTAGGGTTCTGCGTATTCACATGATCAGGCCTTGCAATGTGGGTGCTTGTCAAAATTCTGGTGCCTTTTTGGGTCCCTAATATAGTACGGCACCTATTCTTTAGGGTACCCAAAAAGGGACCCTAATTTTGACAACCACCCAAGTAGTGATCAAAGACAGCAGCCGCCCCAATACCAGGGCCGGGTGCCTCGAGGGGTTCCTTTAGAAGGGTGCGAGCAGAAGATGTGAGTTCCGTCGAGTTATAAAGCATCCGTTTAAGAGTTCAATGGTTTATTGTATTCCGTGTTTGAGTTTCTCGAAAGCTAGTACATGATCCTGCTAAGTTCGTATCTAGCCTGAAAAAAATCCATGCAACATGCATGAATAACCCCTCTGACCTGAAGCCTTATCATCCTTATGGCTTCGCAACCCCTGGACAAGGCGAGAGCCCGAAGCCCTAAACCCCTAAGCCCCACCGTCGTACTCAAGAAGCCCCAAAGCCGCAAGTGTCCAAAGTCAAGCAGCGTAAACGAAGCACATCCGACAACCCGAACTCCCAACCCCCAACGCCCCAAGCCCGAAGACCCAAAATCTTAAAACCCAACGACCCTGCCTCCTAGACCCCTAATACTACACCCCGAAACCGCCAGAGAGGAAACCAGCACTCGAAGACTGTGAAGTTTGTAGGGTTCAGCCGTAAGCGTACAGGTCCGATCTCTACGGAGCTCGTACAATCCAAAGTAAGCGCCCAAAACAACCCTTACCGACCCGTAGTATGCTCTTTTAGAAAGGAAGTCTAATAAAGTTCTGCTAGAGCTCGAGTTGCAGGTATAGCTTGGTCTACCGCTTTCCCGAGCTGCACCTCAGCTGACTTATCAGGTTGTTTGCAAGTGCAAGGGCTGCGGAGGGGGGCGGTGGTCTATCACTTTACCATGCGATGATTGAGGGCTCAAGAGTCTTTATGGCTTCGGGGTTTACGGTTTAGCGGTTCTGCAGTTGTAACTGCTGCTGGATGTTGTTCGCGTACGGCCTACGGCCGAAAAGTGATAGTGCAGCCTGCCAAACCTCCTGGAAGCCCGCAACGTTGAATAGAAACGAGACTGGGGCGAGGACCCCCCTCAGCCTTTCAGAACTCTTACACAACCAGCAACGAACTCCTAAAGAGTACCACCTAAAGAAACCCAAACGAAACCTCAACGGGTCCTATGTACTGTTGTGGGGGATACTTCCCTAAGGCATAACCGTAATTCCTACTATGGAAACCGTACATTCTACGGTTGATGATCAAAATCCTGCATTACCCATAATGAGGAATGTGCCATAATTCCCATAGTTTGGGGTCCTTAAGGTAATGCAGGATTTATATCATCAACAGTACTATATCGGTACATAGGACCCTTGGCCCTGTGGGAGCCCTTGAGCTAGGAATGGGATGAAAGCAACCTGCGACGAGCTGGGTGTAAAGATCTTGGCGTACAGTCCCCTGGGCCTTGGTAGGGGCCCTAGCCCAGCGATCGCTTGGCTTTGCGAATTCAGCTTCATGTGGGGGGGCTTTACAGCTTGTGTCGGAGAAAAAATCATACAAAGTAGTTCGATTTTTCTTGTCTTATGGTGATAAACTGATCTTCTCGCAAAAGGTTACTATCCGGGCTAGACTCAGTCTGGACCCTCAGTTGCAACCCTGAGCCCATAAAGCCCACACCTTAACCCACCCCCAAATGTAGAACCCATTACCAAGTCCTTACTGTCGGACTTCAATGGTCCTAGCTGCTCGGTGCGCTTATATAGTTTGCAGTATGGCATTGAGAGGTACGGCTGTGCATCCGTAAGGTCTCAACAGCTTCCATGACCCGGATGTACAGCGCTTGTTTAGCATGTCCACAAGGTTTTCTTATTGGGTTCCCTAAACCCTAAACCCTAGAAACCCTAAACCTTATTGGGTTCCTGTGGGTTACGAACTTGAATGTAAACAGCTTGCCACAGAAGAGGACAACCGAGGAGCCGCCCCAGTGGTCCAGCTTCCAAACCCGCAACCACAAGCCCCTACATCAAACCCGAAACCCCTCAGCCCCTGAACCCCTGAACCCTAAACCCCTGAGGATGTGAAATCCTAAACCCCTAAGGACCTAAACCCTAAACCCTGACACCCTGTGGCCGTAAATCTCAAGGTGCGCTGACGGGCAAGTGGACGGAGACGTCCCTCCCTGATGGTCCCAGGGGGCAAATCGCTACAAAGCTGCTGAGCCTCGGCGCCAAACGAACTCAAACATCAGCATTTAAGCAGGTTTTATTAGGGCAGTTGGCGCAGGTTTGTTTGAAGATGTGGAGGGTCTATATCGGGTTCTTCTTGAGGAGCTTGATCCAATAGTTTGGTGTTCTCAGTCTTGCATGTTACACCAGGTCCTTAACAAGAGCCCGGTTTACCTTCAGGTTTGAACCTGACATGCATGCATGCCGCGGCTGACATCCCTGGCAGGGCTGTAAGAAATCCTACATCCTGAAACCGTCACCCAACATGGGAGTTTCCGAAAAAAGGGGACCCTAATATAGTACCCTAAATAGTAGGATCACCATAAATAAGGACCCCATAATAAGGTACCCCCTAATTTTCGGAAACTCCCACATCCCAAAGTTGGAATATGGATTAATAGTAGGATCCCCTATAATTTACCTTAAAGGGGTTACGATAGTGATATTCCAACTTTCTGGCTTCTACTATATTCCAAGCGTGGTATCAGGAAGCCTCGGCTTAAATTGTTATACTGCACGGATCGGAGGACTAAGGAAGTAAAGATATAATTTGCAGAACATTGCAGAACTATATGCTCAACTTACTTGCAGTCTGGATTACAAAGTGGATGAAGGTACTTCTTCTGCGTTTGGCTATCCATGAGTCCTAGAAAATCCTATGAGCCTACAACTGCGTAAAGCCATAATAGCTTAAATGGTCTTCTAAGTCGCTTCTCTAGCAACCGGTGCTTCTTAAGAGTCCCAGGAAAGATCCCAACTGGCCCCTGTTGCTGGACGCCATGAAGGACGCGCGGTGTCGGGGCTAGTTTGTCGGGTTTTAAGGATTTGGGTTATCGTCTGCTACTGCTGCTGCTACTGGTATTACTCCTATATACATATTCTACTACTACTACTACTACTACTACTACTACTACTACTACTACTACTACTACTACTACTCCTACTGCTACTACTACTACTACTACTACTACTACTACTACTACTACTACTACTACTACTACTCCCACCACCGCCACCACCACGACCACGACTACTACTACTACTACTACTACTACTACTACTACTACTACTACTACTACTACTACTACTACTACTACCACTACCACTACCACTACTACCACCACTACTGCTACTACTACGACGACGACTACGACTACTCCTCCTACTGCTCGCACTCCTCCGGGTCCTAGTCAGTCCTGGTTCTAAGTACCAGCGCTAGCCACTAGTAGTAACACTACTCCCACTGCTAGTGCCACCACCACCACCACCACCACGACCGCTACCAGCACCACCGCTTATGATAACTGCCAGTTTGAGGGTTCAGGGGTTTAAGTGCGCGATGTACAAACGCAAGTTGTTTATTGCACTTGCCTCTGCGGATGATAAGGAGACCAGGAGAACATGTTGTAATAGAGGTTCAGAAACTAAGCGATCCTATTTTGGAAGCCTGATTCGGGGATCCTGGTTGTAGCGACTCCCCTTTGCAATGGTTTTAAGACACCCGTATGTCCTTCCATTCCAGCTAAAGTCCTGCAGCATACAATCGAAAACAAGCCGTGAAATCGTACAGCCCCAAGCATTAAATTACCATAGACTATATAGGAGCCTGAACAATTACTAGTATTATTCCTCGAGGCTCCTTGTTGTAACTGTACTCTAAAATGGCGCCCAAAGCCCTAATCCCATTACTAGGGCCCCTGACCCGTAAGCCTTAGTCCCAGGAGCCTGGACTTTGGTTCGCAGCCGATGTGTGTAAAGCCCATATTACATCCAGCATGTGAGCAGATGCAGTGTGCAGTTAAGAGCTTTCAAAGAGGGCTCTTGCGCTATTTTGAGGGCCTGCCTAGTAGTCGAGTAGGTAACCTTTAACCTTTATTGACTCGTCTCACGCCTTTCGCTGGGGACGCAGCTTATTCCACGTCGCGCTTTAACCTTTTTTGGGTAGTATAGTCCCTATAAAATTCTCACATACATAGCCAAAAGGGTTAACCTGTAGTTCCGCATGATACCCGACACGTAGGCCTAAGAGTTTGGGGTATGTTTAGTGTCTCGGCTTTAGGGCGCGAGCCGGCCGCGAGCTGCTTTCGCTTCACGGCTTTGGTAGGAAGGGTTTTGGGTCTGAGGGTTCAGGTTCAGCCGGGTCTAGAACTCGGAGCATTGGAAAGGATGTGGCGAAGCAGCATGGCGCCGGAACCACACTTTCGCAGGCAGGGTATGTCGCATTTAGAGCTGTTGGCCTCCATATCCTGGTAGGCTTAGGGTCCAAGCTGCTAGTATTTCAGCTTTTCGTCGTGCTGGCGAAACAGAAGTGTTATGGTAAAGAAATCTACAACATCATGTGCTTAGTAGCATGGGGGTCTGAAAACTGAGCAAGAGTTGTCCCTCAAAGTCTTGCCACGCAACCCTAAACCCTAAACTCCGAACCTTAATTGCAATTACCCGTTAGTCTCCATTGTAGTTACTTTTTGGGGTTACCTTTTAGGATCCTTAATATAAAACTGGTCAAACCAAAAGAAGGAACTACAATGGAGACTATAGGTAGTGCACTCCCAGAGCCGGTTCTCATTCAGCACGGCCCCTAGAGACCCCCAAGCATCCCCTAAAGCCTCACCCCCAGGACACCTTGATGACTCATGACTACCCAGAGGCCCCAAAGTAGTTCCTTTTTGGGAGCACCTTATAGGATTCTATATATGGGAGTTTCCGAAAATTAGGGTACCTTATTTGGGGGTCCTTATCATAAGGATCCTACTATTTAGGGTACTATATTAGGGTCCCCTATTTTCGGAAACTCCCATATGAACCCCAAAAAAGGAGCCACTTTGGGGCCTTTGGGTAATGCCTCAAATCCTAGAGCCCCTCTCCGAATCCGCAAAGCTGCTTAGGGTTTAGTTTTTAGGGTCCTTACACTCAAAGGGGAAAAGGAGGGACCCTTAATGGGGACCCTTAGCCTATAATGGGCTATATCATGGGTATATGATAGCTATATTAAGGCTATATACCTAGGGGTCCTTACACTTTTCTAAGCCATTTGCAGGTGGGTAGTTATTAGGTGGGTAGTTTCCCATAAGCCTCCCATACCACTCCTTTCAGGTAAAGGGGGTCTTATGGGAGTACTATGGAAGAGGAACTACCTACCTGTAAGGGGCTTCTAACTTTGCAGCGCTTGCCGGGAGGTGGCCATCGCCTGGTGTATCGCCAAGGGCACGACCCCGATTCCAGGTGCTTGGTTTAGCTGCTCCTTAAGAACTGCTCGCTTGAAGCCAAGAGTAGCATAAGCCATCGCAATGTAGGGACCCTAATGATTATGGTATACTATACCCCAAAACCCTATTCTAATTATTAGCGCCCCTACATTACCTAGATGTTATTCAGCGAACTATTTGGGGTCTGAGTGGCTTATCGTCGTTGAAAGTCGGATGCACTCCGGTTCATGGCCTGGGTCCTTGCTAGTTACAGCGGTCCGACCATAAGGGAGGGAGTGTTTGTCAACCTGCACATTCTGGCGAGTGGCCAAGCTTTGTGCACCGCCATGTTGATTTGTTGTTGTTGTTCTCAGGTGCTCTCGCTGCGTGGCTGCTATATAGTATATCATTGAGTATGGCATTTGCTATGTTCTTGTGCAGGTTCACACATCGTGTCGGGAGTTAGCACGGTGTCGATTTGGGGGATAGCGGGGCAACTTGTGGAGGACGTTGGGTACGGCCCCCACTCAGTAATGGTTGAAAAATATTCATAATATAGACATAGTATATAGGACCTTAACGGTAGCCCTATTATAGACTCTTACTGTATGGGGGCCGTACCTAAGGAGGACGGATCGTTTCTTGGACATTTTGGTGGCTGGTCAGTCTTGGAACTGCCGGGGGGGTTTTGAAGGGTTCAGTAACTGGATTCATCTGCACACTGCTCTTCATGTTGTTGCGTTTGTGATGAGTGGATTTTCGCGCTTTGCTGCCGTACTTAGATTTCTACAAATTTGGAAACTCCTGTCGTGTCCTACAGTATATGTGTTTCAACTCAAACCGATGGTAACTGCAGAGCAGGGCAGGTGTCGAAGACTTCTCCGCCAAGACCTGTTCGTCTTCAATGTCCGGACGATAGGTAGAACTGAATGAATGAAGGACAACCACCCCCAACCAAAAAGACAAACGAACAACTCTCTCAAATCATGTGTGAGCAGTTGCAGGTACACCTATCATCAAAGACCTACTAGACCCCCCAGACTTTCATAGCATACACCGAGTCACACACACACACACACACGGAGGGGTGCGTACACCAGGATCATCCTGAGCTGTGCAAAGTTGTTTCCATGATTGTCCCCCTAAACCCTAAACCCTAAAACCTAAAACCTAAACCCTAAACCGTTCGAATCTCAAAGCAGACGACTCGACCATGACCGCCGGAAGCACAGGAGCTAATACCGGAGCCTTAGTTCATAGTCTTAGATCCCCAATACCTAACCTTGAACCTTTTTGGCTTCTGATTATAGTTTAGTAGGAATCGGAAAGTTTAAGCTTTTATTTCCGTGGCTTACTGGGGTAGTAAGTAGTCAGAATGGTGTCTTGGGGCATCTTCCAGTACACTGTCCTTATCTAAGGACTTGCAGGGAATGTCATTTTCTTACTTGGGCAGACTTCTATATTTGTTTGCTGGCCAGACGCAAAACTACTGCAAAGAACTAGCCTCCAACTCAGGAGGGCAGGAGTAGAAACTTCGTAGCTGAGTGGATACACTTTACACTTCTTGGGATAATATTACCCACTATTAAACCAAGAGTGTACACTTTTGGGGGCTTATGAGCTCAGCAACTAAAGAAAGTTGTAAGAATTCTGCCGCAAGTGCTGTGAAGGCGTGCGGAACGTGCGTCAAGCAGAGGACATTCCGAGACAAGTGGTTTCGTGACAGGGGCATCCTGCAATTATGTCTGCCCAGGCTACTTAACCTAAAACGCCATTTCCTGAACCCAATTCGGCTGGGCTTACCCTCACGCTGATCTTGATTGCCAGGTGCCAGGAATCAAAGAGAGGGGGTGTTCCATGCGAGGCTGGGAGTTACTCGTATCGCCATTTGCAGGTTGAGTAGTACATCGGGGAGTGTCGAAGTATTCAGCATTATTTATTCCTTAGCGCTCTTCCTTATACATAAAATATGATATTTCCGCAAACCCGGTTCTAATTATCAAGGCCCCTGCAATATTGTAAATATCATAAATTCAGAGTACCATATTGAAGTCTCATCAGGATCTTGGGTCCAACGGAGCCCTTCTAGATCCCTGAAAGGAATCCCAAAGGAACGCTCAAGGCAAACCCTAAACCCTACTGTTGAGACAAAGGAGCAGAGGTCCCGTCCTGGATCCCGTTAATGCTGATCATGGCGCACCGCGAAAGCTTGAAGTCGAATTGATTTTCCGCAACTGCAAAGTTAGTCTGTGGTGCCAGCTGTTACGTGCCTGCCTAGTCGTGCTTAGCACAAACTCTGTACGTGCGGACATGTAATGCTGCATGGCCATCTCGGCCTCACAACTAACTCTCGTGCCATCAAGGCTCCATCATGCAACAACTGTGCCTCATGACCACACGCTTTCATAGACAAGCCTGACGACAGAGGATTCAACACTCCTCCTTGGTCATCTCTTACTTCGAAGAGAATGACCATCACTTTATGCATCAAGTCAGGCTTTTAGTACATTGACTGTCCACTGTGGTTCTGGCACAAATTGCAAAACATCAATCTTCTCGGCTTGTGAACATTACGTAGTCCCCAACAATTACACACTGTGTGAAAGTGGTCTCCATTGCCGGAAACGTATATAGGACCCGGATGCCATTGTGGCACCAAGATCTCCCTCACTCCCACAGGTGCCGAAGGCGGTGGTAACGGATCCGTCTGTGTAGCAACCTCAGCGCTAGTCCGTCTCGTAGATCTTCGCCCACGGCCAATTGTGGATGACATAGACGAACTCGAACTTGTAGATGCCGGAGGTCTCGCTCCGCCCAAAGGCTCTGCAGGAAGCTCGATTTCAGCCATCTGCGCTGCCAACTCACGCTGCACAGTTTCCTGCAGTTGTCGCAATCGGCGGCCTGAGCGAGAACTCTCAGGGTTCCCGCAGCATCGGTACCAACACCACCATACGGCTTCCCAGAGCGCAACCAACGCAATTCCTGCTATCAAGACCACTGCATAGAGCTCGAACGAGGTATCCAACTGCAACGGCTCCAGTGAAGAAGCCCGAGTGGTCTGAACCATCATGCAGAACAGCATAGCTTTCATCATCGCAACCTTAGCAACCTCATGGATCAAATCAACAAATCCCCACAAAGTCACTAATTCCTGCAAGCGCTGTCGAGGAAAGCTCTTGGTCAACAGATCTGCCTTTTGGTCCTTCCCAGGGATGAACCTGATGCAAACCTGATCACTTTCTACCTGTTCATGAACGTAGGCAGCTCGAACTCGCAAATGCCTCGTCCTCCAAGACACATTCGAGGAGGGAGTAGCCAATGCGATCGCCGCCTGATTGTCAACACCCAACACAATCTTCTCGAGGGAGGGATCAAGTTGTTGTAGTACCGCCTGGAGAGATTTCGCCATTGTTAGGGCTTCTATTGATGCCACTAATTCGCACTCTGCGGTCGATAAGCAAACGAATGGTTGCCGGGCAGCACGCCAACTAATTGGGGCATTCATCCATGTGAGTAAGATGCCCGAGTGACTCCTTGCTCCCTCCGGGGCAAAGCTGCTGTCAGAGAACGCGACAAACTCAGTTCCTTCGGGCCTCAAAGTCAAACTCAAACCTTTTGACCTCTGAAGGTATGATAACAGCCTCCGCCCAATCTGCAAACATCGCGGCGCAGCTCGAGTGAGAAGGCTCCCCATAGCACTGACAACAAAGCTCAGGTCTGGTCGCGAGCGCTGAGCCAGCCACAAAAGTTCTCCACATAGACGTTGTGCCTGTTTCACTTGGTCTTCGGTGCCCTTGTCCTCGTTCTCAAAGGCCTCGAAAGTAACCATTTCACGTGGTGCTTGAATCGGGGATTGTTCCGTTGGCTGCACGTTGTGGCTTCTAAGGATCTCCTCGATGTAGGGGCGCTGGTGGATGTAGATCGTGTCCATCTCCTCATTGGTTCCAATCTCACATCCCAAAAACCGAATATCTCGGCCGGGGGCCAAGACTTCAAGCTCTGAAGTCTTCCACAGCTTTCCCACTCCTTCTGCCACTGCCGTCACAAGACTCAACGGACCCGACACCAGGATGTCATCGACATAGAGCAGGATCGTGCCACCGGGCTCTCCATGAAACGGCTTGCCGACTTCGTAGATCATCCACAAGTTGGTCTCCGCTGTTCCTTTCTTCATTGCCCAGAGCCGGCCCTCAACATCCACTTCAAGTTTCCCCAACATCCCATCGCGATAGCCTGCCCAAAGCTTAGGGGATTGTCGGAGACCGTACATGCCGTGGGTCAACTGCCATCTTTCGTTGAGCTGCGCTAAGCCCAGTTGCACCAAAGCAGCTGGAGGCCGCACAATGTAGATGACTTGACCGCGACCTTGCGGGAGCGGGGTCAACATAAACGCTCCAGTGACATCGACTATCCCGGACCGCCACTTCCGCCGAGCACTGTAGGTTAGGTTCGACCGAAGGCTCTCAGCGGCAGCACCTGAGGCAAACACGTCAGTCTGATCATCAGGAGCATAGTTGCCGCAGCAAACCACCCTGGCTTTCCTCTTGCAAAATGCGTTTTCACCGTCCGCGGGTGCATCACTTGGAGGAGGCTTCACAGTATAAACCAACTTAGACGGCAGCTCCTGAATCACATAGCCATCCCGCCGGAGCTTCGTAACATCGTCATCAGTGACCCTGACGAACCCCTTCTCCACAACGCCAACTTCCTTCGTAATGGCAGGTCGCCACCTTTCAATCGCTGCACGAGCTTCTTGGGGGCTTACGTTGTACGTGTGCCTCAAAGGAACTTTGTCATCGACGGCCTTCTGAATGATCGCCTCCACATTCTCAACATACTCTGGCTCTAACTTCGCCAGCCTTGGTTGATCATACAAACCCAACGACGCCCAATGCTCCACATTGCAAGCCAGATCTTCCTTCAAACTCGCATCAATCTCCTCCTCATCGAGGACACTCTGAGCGACAGTAAGGGCTTGCAATTCAGGACCTGGATCATCAGAAGCACACACTTTCTTCAAACACCTTTCATCATCACCTCCATCTAGAGGACATTCTGTGTACAACGCCCAATCGCACAACGTAGCCTCACACTCTCCAACGGTGACAAAATCCACCTCATCATCATGCCCATGAGCTCCACAACACGGCACTTCAGATGGCAAGGAAGTTGCCCGAAGCTTGGGTCTGGTTTCCCAAGCACCGTCGGCGGACTGAACAACATCCTCTGGATCACACACCGGAAAGTTCAATCCTTTCAGGTACTCCTGATCTTGTTTCTGGAGCTTGCATGCTCCCTGCGGGGTATAGGCGGACAAAAACCACTTCACTCCACCCTCATTGATGTACCCGTGATGAACCATTGGATCAAACACCGCCGGCTTCTGTTTCACGCTCACCAAACAGCCATCATATAGCTGTCCATCTCGACCTTCACACTGATGATCTTTAGCGTTTTCACCGCCCACCACCATTCGTTCGTCACCTTGATCTTGCACCCACAGACCCTCCAATGAGTCCGTATTCAACTCCATCACATAGTTGTAGATGCCCTTCTCATTATGACTATCTTTGTGCCGAGGGATCTCCTTAGCTGCCTGCAAGGCAAAGGTCGTCCATGAAAACTGCATCCCTGGCCAATAGTTCTGTATCTTCACCTTCAAGTAGGTGTTGAAGTAGCGAGCCATCCAAGGAAGATCGCGCCCATAGCGAGTGATGCCAAAGGAACCCGCATGCACATAGGCCCCCACAATCATCCCCTCGCCACCAGGTGACCGAGGAACTTTCAAGTTCCCACATGTTCCAGCTACCAAAGCCAGGAGCCGAGCACAACTCGGTTCATCAAACTTTTCTTCCTTATAAAACTGCTCAGCAATAGCTTCCACATATTGAACTTCTCCAACTCGGAGATACTTGGTTTGAGGCATCCCAACATCATTGCCATAGAGGTCCACATGCACCTCTTCCAGACTCTCGATATCTGGATAGAAACCATCCACTTTAGAAGCCATAGGCGCCTTTGACCGCATTCTCCTCGGAGGTGGTGGTACATCAGGTGGAGGTAATGGAGGTTCACCAACATCATCTTCATGCGCTTCAGGCTCAACAACAATGGTAGGCGTCACCTCGTCCAAAGACGGTGGGTCACGGGCGACCCGCACGTGAGTGGTCTGAATGAAAGTTCCCGTGGCCTTCAAGATCACATGTCCCCCTCTGATATCCGAGGACGGGCCCACATATCGTCCTTGAGTCCAGTGAGGTCCAAAGTCCTCCACAGCCCCGGTCTTGTACCGCTTGGTCTTCACGTAGACCTTGGCTCCATAGGCCACCGGCATAGGTGGAAGAACTCCAAGTTGGTCACACCTTTGTTGCGCAGCCGCATACTGCACTGCCGTGGGCCAGTTTTCGCGTGTAACACCGGAGCTGTCCAGGAGAATCCTGGCTCTGCGCTTAAGGTAGCGCACTCCCGACTCTGCTACCCCATTGGCCGCTGAATCTGATCCCGAAGTCGTTGTAGGCCATATCCCCTGAGACAAAGCCCATCTCCGAACCAAGTGGCCACGAAACTCACCACCTCTGTCTGAATGTAATCGGGTGATCGGGTATCCAAGCGCCTTCACTTCGGTGATGATCTTCTGGACGGCCGGCAACATTGTAGCCGCCTTCTTGTTGTTCACCGGGACAGCAAAGTACAACGTAGTGGTTGGGATAGGTTCCTTAAAGGTCTTCTTAAGGTCTTCCCAAGCCTTTCTCTCCTTCTCCTCCTCAGCTGGATCCACACCCTGAATTTCACCAACACCACCACCGAAGTCCCCGTCCTCATCATCCGACAGGATAATCTCCTCCTCTTCCGACTCACCACCAGGAAGAGGATGGCCCCGGACTTCCGGATGACCTTCGGCTCCCTCAACTTGAGGGATTCTCATAGCACCAATCACAAAGTACTTGAAAAACTTTCCATCTGGAGAACGCCCGTGCCCTTTTAAGGGTCCCACTACGTCCACACTCAGACTATAGGCCATGGGATGCAGCGTCGAACGATGCTGGTGTCCCGTTGCACTGTTCCTGACGCACACTGCACAGTCTCTTCGGAACGGCTGGTGATTCCGGGCCACATGCAATCTCCAAGCAGCATCGCTGTTCAACTTGGCCAATCTCACGTAACTATCACCCTTGAACTGGTCGATCGAGGCATCCGCAATGCCCATCTCCTCCAGATACTCTTGCGCGTCCTTGGTGTTGGTCCACGCCGGCCACAATGACGCACCATCACGAATCTCCACCTCCTTGTAGACGAGATCTTCAATCAACAACCTCGTAGCGCCACCGCCTTGCCACGATCGTCCTGCGGAGGCAATCGCATGCATCAAGTGAACTTTACTTCGATGGAGGGCAGCGCTGGCCTCATCCCATCGTCCGTGCCCGCGGTCCCGCGCCACCACGGAACTTATCCTTCCCGTAGTAGCTGCCCACGCCACAACCTTCCAGAGGTCCACAAACTCATTGGCCACCAGCAAAGTGTTCATGTTCACGTAGATGGTCTCTCCAACGAAACTCAAATGCCGTAAAGGGTCTGCTATGCGGTCCACGGAAGGCGAGTCCCACCTCACCACCCATGATGAAGACCTGAGAAGGCGTTTCCGAGATCTCCGGTTCAAAGTCAATGCCTTCATCAATTCCCAAATTCCCTGCTTGGGTCTTCTCACAACCATGCCATTCTGAAGAATCTCCTTGTAGCCCAGGAAGGATGCCTTCTCCACTGCCTCCCGTCCCGCAGCCACATTGCCATCCTTCACATAGTCCATCATGCAAGACCACCAGCTCGCACGAACCCTCTTGAGCATCCGCGCTGATGCCTCAGTTGACTCCTGGAGGCTGGGAAGATGAGAATCCTCCAATCTGGTAATGAGTTCCTTGGCCACTTCATCATCGACCTCAGGACATCCATTGGTCACAGACAAAGGAAAAACCTCCCCAGCTGGACCTTCCAAACGACAGAACTCTGGCGTCCAGTTGAGGCGGAATCCCAGAGTTGAGATCACTCTTCCCAAGGGCACGATCACTTGCGCCACATCATCGGGGTTAAGCAGGGTGCCCCGGTCGGTTTGCCTCATAGAAGTCACTGCATCACCTGCCAACTTCACCTGAACCGCATTGGCTTTTTCCCACTCCTCTGGGCTAGTAGGTCCACGTAGAATGTGAGTGGACCCCGAATCCATCAAGGCAGCCCTCGATCTCGGAGAAGGCGGAGTCCCCTGTGACCAACGAGACACAGCACTCATCACTGACCGAAACAAAGGTAGGCACGTTACCTGGTCCAGAACCTTCAAGGCTTTGGTCTGGACTGCTTCACCATCAAAGGTCACCCTTCGAGCACTTGCATCCGGTGAAGATGCAGTAGGCGATGTCGACCCAGTCTCACCAGCTCCTTGTGCCCCAGCCTTTGTAGTGGTCGCCCTTGTCGCACCACCGCCAGGGGCTTTGCAGTCCTTGACCTTATGGGACACCGCTCCACAACACAGACACTTCCGAGATCTGGCCCCTTTCTCCAAAAGACTCCACGTGTGAGGAAATCGACATGTGTTCCCCCTTCGACACCCTCGGTCTCCAGCGAAGAACTTGCACACACCACCGTTTGGCCTTGTTGATGGAGTTGAGGTTGACGTGTCGGGTGAAGGTGCCGGGGTAGTGGAGGTAGTTGTTGTGGTGATGGCCTTCAACGACGGCGTCGCTCCTCCTGTGCTCGTAGCCCCCAAACGGGCCTGCTGTTCCATCTCTGCTTGGAGGTGTTGAAGAAACGATGTCACCGTCGAGGCACTCGGACTCACATCCACCTGCAGCGTGCTGCGGATAAGGCTGACGCGGAAGGAAAGCTCACCGCTTCCCTGAATCACCGCATTGGTGATTCTGTCTAAGCCTCGGATCAACACCGAAGCGTCCGGCTCCGCCATGCCAATCGTAGTCGCTCTGGTCCGCCACAAACTCCAGCGCCTCAGTCCTTCTACCGCTTCCAAAGCGGTGTTGCATGGCTGTGGCTGCTCCAACATGCGCAACACCAGTCCTTTTTCTTGAAGATTCCCTGGTTGGTACACAGCATACAACTTGCACAACACACTAAGGGATGTGACCTTGCCGTAGGCGATGATTTCCTCTCTCACCGACTTCGGAACTGCCGTAAGTAGCATGGCAGTTGCACGCCGTTCCACACGGCTCCATTCAGGCTTCGACAACTCCAAGGAAGGCTGCGGTTCCAACTGAAGTCTTGCAAGGGGAGAGGCAGTACTATATCTGGAGTACCATTGCAGCGCATCCTTCATAGTCGCATGCCACCAAGCCGAACTCGTATCCGAAAGATCCTCCATTATGGGACCAATGTGGGTGATCCAGTGCAACAAGTCGATCGACCCCGTCGCCGGCTCATACTCCGGAAGACCTGGAAGCTCATTGATCCCCGGCTTGACCGCCTCTGGGCGATCGCCTTTCCCAGCATGTTGCTGGTTCAAGAGAGCCTCGATGCCCCGAGCCAGCGTCAGAAGAAGCTGGCCATCTCGTTGGTCGTTAACATCACGAGGCTCCTGAGATTGAAGTGGTTGTTGCACAGGGGGTGGTAGAGGAGGTTGTGGTGCATGTTGTGGTGGTCGTGGAACTGCATGACTGCTACCAGACGACAAGCCATAGTCTGCAGACGGCCTATCATCACGAGCTCCCGCGTTCATGCCGAAGAGACCTTGAAAGAACGCCCTTGGACCACTGGGTGACTGTGACCTTCCACGTGCCCTAGCAGCATCACTGAAAAACGACCCACAAGGAGGTTGATCTGCTGGTACTTCTGGTACTCCAGCGCTCAAAGTCTTCCTAAGACTGCCTCCCGGAACCACGCCAAGATCCCCGCCAGGTAGTCGAAGACTTCCATCACCTGTGACAGGAGGCTGTAGACGAAGCGGCGCTGGAGGGGGTACAATTTCACCTGGGCATTCTTCAGCTACACCCCGAAGACGTAGAGGCCCTTGAACAGGTACACTAGCATCTACATTCCCTTCATAAGGACCCCGAGGAGGTTGATCTGGTGGAACTTCTGCAAGTACTCCAGGGCTCACCATAGGAAGAGGATGTTCAGGGGCAACCATCACGTACGACGACTGCATGTTCATGCGTGCCTCTTGGATCTCAAGTTGCCTTCTCAGCCTTTGTGCTTCTTGCATTGCCTCTTCAGTCTTCAACTTTTCAACCTGAAGTCGCTGAAGAACTCCACCCATAGCCGCATCCAACTGCTTCGCTACCTCTGCCTGTACAGCCTCAGGAGATATCCCTGCTGAACCGCTACTTGAAGGTGCCCTCGGCTCCTCCTGCGGTAGCATTCTCGTCATAGGGGATGCCGCAGGCGACGACGACGGCCAACCAGCCATCGAACCTGAAGCAGCTTGAGCTGAGGTCCACGATGTAACCTCTACTCTCTTCTGAATATAATCTCCCAAGCGCGAAAACCAGGTTCCTGCCCGATTGTTCGATTGGCTCACATCCGACACTGGAGACTGACCAGGAAGAGGGGACGGCTGAAACCTTGGAAACAGAGGCTCACCATCATGGGTATACATCGGAGCATCATGTGGTTCCATGCTAGGTTCACCTGCAGGATGCAACAAGGCTTCATGACTTTCACGAGGCATCAACGTCGCACGCTGGTTCTCCATAACGGCACCCTGGTTTCCCTCCGTCACGGCTGCACTCGGCTGACCTGGGTCACTCGAAGCAGGAGGTACTTGAAGCGGTGCCTGAGAAGCAACAAGGGCTCCCGAGGAGGCCCTAGCGGAAGCTCCATTCAACATAGGAGGGGGATCCATGGAACCTCTCGATACATTCACATCGCGCAGGGGTTCATTTCCAACTCTCGCATAGTTGGGTCCATGGTCTTCACCATCAAGCGTTGGGCTCATACCCTGTTGAGACAAAGGAGCAGAGGTCCCGTCCTGGATCCCGTTAATGCTGATCATGGCGCACCGCGAAAGCTTGAAGTCGAATTGATTTTCCGCAACTGCAAAGTTAGTCTGTGGTGCCAGCTGTTACGTGCCTGCCTAGTCGTGCTTAGCACAAACTCTGTACGTGCGGACATGTAATGCTGCATGGCCATCTCGGCCTCACAACTAACTCTCGTGCCATCAAGGCTCCATCATGCAACAACTGTGCCTCATGACCACACGCTTTCATAGACAAGCCTGACGACAGAGGATTCAACACCTACACCCACCCCCGAAACCCGAAAAGAGCCTTAGCAGCAACAGAGCCTTACCAGCTGCCTCGCAGGATAACCTCCGAGCCATCTCTCTGAAACTTACTGGCAACGAGGCCAAGGTTTATGGCTTTGCATTTCAGGCTTTAGTTTAGGGCGTTCCTTTATAGAGCTCCTGTTTTGGAGGTTCGGGGTTTCAGGGTTTGCAGTTTGATCTTTACCGGGTGTTGTGAGGATTTGGTTTAGGATTTGGTATTTAGGGTCTTCTACCTGTTTTACTTTGGGCTCTCTGTAGCGAGTCTGAAGGGTCAACAAGGGCTTCCCTGTTTTTAAGCCGTGCTTGTGGATCTAGCATGCAACCCGAATAAGCCGAATCCCGAAACCCTAAACAGTTGTCAAACCCTCTCAAAACAAACCCTTATCCAAAAAACATTAGAAGGGGTTTAGGGGTTTTGGGTGTTGGATTGCGAGTGTTGCGCTGATCCAAGAATTGATGGTTCCCTCTTCGGGATCCTTTGCATAATTCCGGGATTAATTCGTCATCCAGGAATGTGAGTCCGTGGATTACTACGTAGCTTGGCATGCGCAGGTGAAGAAGCACGGTGAACACAGGCATTGGCTGCCACGTGAAGGTTCTACAGGGTCTTGTTCTGGAAGAGATGCACGCGATTGTGTAGGGTTTGATAGGGTTTTGCAGGGCTCATGGATAGCTATAAGTATGGCTACGAGTAGATGCCTTCGCGGTAGCCGCAAGTACAGCTTTTATCTCCCTACCTATTCGTCGTTTGTTCTCAAAGCCGCGATGGAACCCCCAAAATAACCTTTTTAAGCAGCCCAAAAAGCCCTTCAGGAACCCCATCTACAGTAGCCACAATTTCCGGGGCCTAAAGAATTAGTAATAGTTCTCTGGTGGTTGTTCATTCACTCCTAGTATGCTATACCCCAAAACACCGTTCTTAATCGAATATTAAGGCTCTTACATCAACCGCACTTCGACCAAGACCCCAAACCGCTAAACCCCCCAAACTCTAAACCCCAAACCCCAAAAAACCTGAAGCCCCTGAACCTTTAATCCTGAACCCTAAACCCTAACTTCTTATGTCAGGTCGCCACCCTCGATGCTGCGGCGGCGCCCTGGATTTAGAGTTTAGGGTCCAGAGTTTAGTTTTGAGGTGTACATGTGCTCAAAAATATCGAAAGCACATTCGGCTTGCAGGACATCAGGCTGAACCCGGGCCGAATTCGGGTTGAGGTTCCTAATTATTATGATTATGGTATACTATACACCCTATACACCCAGACCCTACTTATAAAGGCGCCTACATTACGTGGCAAACCTAAACCTCAAATATTCTTGCAGACTGTAAGCCTTAGGCTCGCTAATTTGGGCTTGACACCTGGACCCAGGAGTTGGGCGGTTTAAACCCTGAAGCTTAAACCCTACACCCCCAACCCTAAACCCCAGACTCACAGCTCTCGAGCTCTTGGGTCCCAAGTCCGCGTAGCCAGAGCTCGCTCCAGAATTAGAATATAGGTTGTGGTGCCCCTTGTGCTATAATTACAATATGGAACCCCACAATAGCATCGGTAGTTATTTATTTAAGCCCCTTGAGCAGGCATAAGCGTGTCAGAGAAAGGAGGGCGAATCGGGGTTTGCTGCTCCAGGTCTTGATAAGAGTCTTAATCTACAGGGTCGATACCGAGGTCCTTGAATTAATTCTTGAGCTCCTTTATGGAAGAGCAGAATCCTTCCACAACTCATCCCGAAGCAGCATCCCGAATTTGCAGCCTAACCCTACGTGTATTGAACCCGGCTCTAAGGCAAAGGTCGCGCCCTACATCGAGCCGTCGGCCAGCCCCTTCAACAATCTTCGTGTCTCGCTAGGAAAAAGTTTAGGGTGGGGATTAGGGCTTCGCGACTCCGAGAGAGTTTAAAGATTCCGGGTTTGGCGATCTCGTCAACCCTTATTTCCAGAAAATCTTGATATCTGTGAGATCCTTACATGTCTTTGGGTCCACCGCAAACTTGAGCCAATATAGACAGCATATACAATCCAGCTGTCTTCAAAGTTTTGTTGTGATGCATCGTAGAGGCTTCTACGGACGTCGCTTTCAACGGTTCCACAGATTGCTGTAAGAGTTCGCAAGGGTTCTATGGGTATGTGTGCAGAGCAACTGGGGTATATCTAGGGTACCGGCTTGCCGCCAGAGTTAAGATACCTATAGCCAGAATTACAGGGTTAAGGTACGCAAAGACATACTTATAGCTAGACAAGAACACTCTGGTGTTCGGTGTTTCTCGTGCTTCGTGCGCCCCACTCTCCACAGCAATCACAGGACCTTTAGGCTAGGATGTGCCAGCAATCGCTTGATATATATATATATATATATGTATATATACATATATATATGTATATAATCACAATATGTCCAACACGCCTATTCTAAGTATTGAGGGCCGTTTTTGCGGCCAGCGGCAACAGCGATGACCAAGGATCACGGCGCCAGGTCCCAGCATCAACCTACAGAAAGAGCTTCGGGTCCATAGTCGCTATGTGGACTACCCGCCTACAACATACCTCAGAAACTAGTTCTCATAATTGAAGGCTAACAGGACCCCATAAAAAAAGCCCTGTGTGTGTAAACCCTGCTCTAGTCATTGGGGTTCGTTGGTACCCCGCAGCTCGCCTGCTTCAAACTGTCATAGCATAGAAGCCTGAACACATATCATTAATTACGTTTAGGCTTAGGGTTTTCGGGTGTTGTTATTTAGGGTCTTTGGTATGTTGGGGTACAGTTCTACTTCACTACACCAGTAAGACGCCAAGGCCAATCGCTCGACACCAAGCAGGCCATGTACGAAGCGTGACGAAGTTAGAGACTCCGTTCCATACCTATAGTCTCCATTGTAGTTCCTTTTTGGGGTTACCTTGTAGGATCCTTCATATAGTATTGGTTAAACCAAAAAAACGAACTACAATGGAGACTATAGGTAGGGTTTTATATGGCTTCATGGTTTGATACCGTCTTATTATAGACCTTCATTCAAAGCACAGTATGGATCTCCCTCTAATCGGAGATCGCTGAGCCCTGCACCCAAAACCCTAGGCCCTGAGGAAGAGTTTCCACGGATTCAACTGTAATTTTCGGGCCGCTACCCCGAGACTCCAGCAAGAAAGAGGGCACAGGGGCTTTCGGACCCAGAAATAGGGCTCTGCAAAGGCGGCTATCGGTTTTTGGTAGGATAAAGTCGACTGTAGATTCCTTGGTAGTATTAGGGAGACCCCTGAAAGGGACCCTTCTCAAGCCTACTTCTGGCTCCCATAAAGGGAACCGTATTGAGAGGGTCCTTATACCCAAGGGTTCCCCTGATCCTAACTCCTAGGTTAGATAAAAGTTCTGGCAAAGAGCTTCAGAGGCGCTTACGGGTTAAAAGGTGTTCGAGAGGAGACCCCGCAATTTCCTTCTAGCTTAATCAAAGCCACCCAAACCCCCCTCCCCGGTACGAAGGGTCAGTGACACCAGACAATTCAAGCCAGGAGCTTTTGGTGGGGGGGGCCCTACTAGACGGGCCGCCACATTAAACCCAAAAGCCCTGCACCCTAAACCGTATTTATGTGAGTCTGTGGTAGACGTGCCCCAGAGCACTGCTCAGAAAGGGCAGTGTTTAGAATTTTCGAAGACCGATCCAACCATCCGCACCGCTTTCTGAGCCCGTGCAACCATCATTGCCATGGTAATAAGCGTCGTCATCAACATCATCAATAGACCAATTTCGAATAATCCGGATCATCTTGGAAGATAGATAAACCTGATTTAACAACAGTAATAGACAGAATGAGAGCACGAATCTAAGTCATATCATGAGAAGGTAGAAGACAAACCAACAGCAATGGCCGTCTGCGGTGCCAGAGTCAGTTTGAGACTAGCTTACAACTTGGGTTACTTGTCTCATTAAGGATCGTACTATCAAGCATCGTTCTTTGGTTTCCTTGGTGGTTTCGCTCCTTATCCATAACGAAAGTCGTGTGGAGCAGCCGGTCCTTCCACCATGCTTATCGGTTTGGCACGTCGGCATCCGCGATGCGAGAAAAGTGCTGAGGAACGCCCAGAATCTGCCACGAATGCACACAATACGGGCCGAATAGGGTTTGGGGTATATCAGGGTATATCGGTATATCTGTTTAGGATCTATACGAGGGTACTAGGAAGTATTCATTATTCAGACCTTTGTGTTGCCCCCCCCCCCCCACCAACGCGCTCTCTCTCTCTCTCTCTCTCTCTCTCTCTCTCTCTCTCTCTCTCTCTCTCTCTCTCTCTCTCTCTCTCTCTCTCTCTCTCTCTCTCTCTCTCTCTCTCTCTCTCTCTCTCTCTCTCTCTCTCTCTCTCTCTCTCTCTCTCTCTCTCTCTCTCTCTCTCTCTTCTCTCTCTTGCTCTCTTACATATACATATATACATATATATACATATATATATAATATATGCCTGTGAATATATATATATATATATATATATATATATATATATATATATATATATATTTATGTATGTACATATTATATTATGTTGTATTAAATCAGTTTATATTGTATTGTATTATACTATATTATATCATATTATACTATATTATATTATATTTTATTATATTATGTGTATATATATATATACATATCGTGTATATACACACATTATGACATGAAACTTATTTTACAATAAACTCATACGTGTATGCATGATCATGTTCAGCTGCTGAGCCTAAAGGCAGACTGCTTTGCATTAGGACGTAGACGTCATCAGGCCCCGGGTACGGAAAGACCCCACATGGAGTTTCGGCATCCTGGGTCTAAATCCTGGACCCTACCCATAGGCCCATAGGCCCCAAAGTAGTTCCTTTTCGGGGTTCATATATAGAATATTATAAGGTACCCCCAAAAAGGAACTTCTTTGGGGCCCCTGGGTAAACCCTACATCCAGCATAGGGAGAGACCCACCTCAGTCCTCCCCCAAAGGGTCCCAAGTACCGCTATGGGGATATATTTCCCACAAGATCTTGGGGTATATCATGCTATAGTATTTCCGAAGATTCTACACCTACATTTTACTATGTCGACTGGCTCGGCCTCTTATTTTTTTAAACAGAATCCCCAACCATAGAGT
This sequence comes from Symbiodinium sp. CCMP2592, assembly GCA_905221615.1. Classification (NCBI taxonomy): domain Eukaryota; class Dinophyceae; order Suessiales; family Symbiodiniaceae; genus Symbiodinium; species Symbiodinium sp. CCMP2592. The sequence continues at coordinate 483,611 of CAJNDT010005958.1, forward strand.
TTTCAAACTTGGGTGGGGGATGTACCCATAAAGCCCAACAAAAGCCAGCTAAGCCTTAAACACTTAAATCCCAAACCCTGGACCCCTAAAACCTTAAATCCTAAACCCTTATCCCTAAACCCTACCGGCACCCCCCAAGTACCCGTTATTAGAGCCCTGATGGTCCTTAGTAGTGGGTATTTGGGTGATATTAGAGGGTACTTGGGGGGTCTGGGTCGATCCTCCCTTTGACCCTAAACCCTAACTAGGACCTGGAGTAGGCCCTTATTCCCTTTTTGTAGGGTTCAGGTTCCCTTATAAGCCCCTTTAAACCAAAAAGGGCACCCTTTTTATTCCTAGGTTACTCTTGGGTCTAGCTAACAATCCCAGAACAAGGCTTCATGTCGCAGCTTTCCACGGAGAGGCTCTGGACGGGAGATGAAGGTTCAAGGGTTCAGGGCTCCAGGCCGAGGTGCACCATCTTTTTGGTACCTTTGTCTTAGATCCCCAATACCTAACCTTTAAACTTTTTGGCTTCTTATGGTTTAGTAGGAATCGGAAAGTTTAGCCTTTCATTTCCGTGGCTTATTGGGGTAGTAAGTTGTTAACAGGTTCCTTTAGAGGCTAGGATGCCCAGTAGTACCCTTATTCCCTTTTTGTAGTCCTAGGTTCCTTATAAAGTTACCCAATACCAAAAAGAGAGGCCTTTTTATTCTTAGGTTACTGGGTATCCTAGGAGGGCTCCTTTAAGGGACATTATAAGGGTGTTACAAGGGTTCGAAAATGTAGGGGCCTGAAGGGCTTGGGCTGGCTTAGGCACACCCTTTCATCAAGGACTGCACTTGAGGTTTTTGATGGGGCACTTGGGTTTTTGATGGAGTGTCATCGTGCCGTATGTGGCTGTTTGGGCTTTTCTAAGGTGCTGACCATGCATTAGAGGGATCAGGGATCACAGAAGATTTGCTCTATTACCTCGTTGTGGTGTTTCGGAATATTTGAGGTATTTGCTTGGGCACGTAGCAAATGACATTGATTTCCCCACCGCATGGCCAACTTTCGATGCTTCAGACCCGTATCATGCCGCCTGCTCCCATGCTCTGCAGTCTTGAAGCCACCGCCCACTTCGGCTAGAAACCCCCACAGAAATATCAGAACATAGAGGATCTGTGATATTCATAGGGACCCTTACGGGGTAGAGGGAGGGGGGGGTAGGTGGCCTTAATGCCCATAATAAAGAACCTACTAAGGCCTGTTTAAAGAAATATAGTCCCATACACCCCTCCCCCCTGCCCGTCTCAGGGTCCTAATTATAAATTATAGAACCGCAAACAGTAGCGTCCTTGGTGTACTGCCCCTTACAGTAGAAGCCAGAAAGTTGGAATATCATTATCGTAACCCCTTTAAGATAAATTATAGGGGATTCGAGCATTAATCCTTATTCCAACTTGCTGGAGTTCCCTGTAGGCCTTCAACTCGCTCAGTCTTGAAGAAACTCGGGACTGAGAAGCTGCCCCAGTCCTTTTCCAGAAAATGCAGCAGGCCCTGAATCCAGGAACAGATCTTGGTCTATGTTAAGAATCCATCTATAATTTGGAGTAAGGGTCTGGGGTTTAGGGTTCATAACGCACCGATTGTTCATTGCGGCATATTTGCTCTTTAGTTAAGGAGTAGGGGAGTCTCTGAGAATCAGCTCCCTGCGGGAGGTTGTTTCGGTGGCCACCTTGTGCCAAGCGGAAGGGGGCTCAGTGAGATGAGGTGTTAGCTTCTTCAACTTACGGGGTTTAGGGTTTAGGGTCTTATGCAGAATCCGGCATAGTTTCAAGCATTATGCCATTATACAGTCCCGGTTCGTTAGGTCAACTACGCTATAACAGTATAACATGCCCTCCAAACCCAATTCCAGCAATTGAGGTGCCTTTAATATTATGTAGAGGGCTCTTGAAATCTACACATCGCTTTGGGTCTGTGATGCGGTCACGTGTGATGGGTTTGTAAGCACTTGGGGGTTACAGAGTTCAACGGAATTCGGTTAGGGGTTTTGCGGCCCCAGGTTTAGGGTTCTGGTTCTTTCGACCTCTGTTTAGGGTTCAGAGTGGAGTTTGATTACGGCTGCGTCTTTCTAAGCCAAAGTGTTCTGTAACAGTGTAACTAAACCGTCCACCCTAAACCCCAAACCCTCCAAGCACCAGAGGCCGTCTGCTTTGGAAGATCCAGCGGAACCCACACTGTCGGCCGAGAATTCGCCAACCCTGAGCTCTGTAGCGTAGGGGCCTGAACCGTTTCAAAAGGGTTTCTGGTATTAGTATTATTGTAGTATGATTGCAAGAAGGAACGCCAGGGAATAGCAGTACCAGTTTTTCGAAACGCCATGAGGGCTGAGTGCTTCGGGTTTGTATTGAAGAGCAACACCTGCGAACGCCCAGACTCTGAGGCCAGAATCCTTGCAGACATAAACCGATATGGGAGTTTCCCAAAATAGGGGACCCTAATATAGTACCCTAATTAGTAGGATCCTTGTTATAGGGACCCCAAAATAAGGTACCCCCAATTTTCGGAAACTCCCATATCCCTAAACCCTTGAACCTCTTGAGACGCACTCAGGCCGCACGGAGCTACAGGCACTGGGACATCTTGAATGCGCCAGCCGAGCGCTCAGTTGTGGGGTTTGGGTCTTAGGGTTTTAGGGGTTCAGGCTTTATTGGGTTTAGGGTTGAGCGTGGTTCCGGGTTTAGGGGAGCATTCCAAGTAGTGTTGCTTGAAAAGGGTCTGTCTTTTGCGGGGCGGGGTCTGGGGTTTCCCTGGCTTGATGGTGTGGGGCTTGGAGCTGTGGAGTTTTAGGGTTCCGGGCTTAATGTTTAATGACTCAAAGTGCCTACACCTTAAATCCCGCATACCCTTGAGTTCCCTAAACCCCTAAACCCTTTCCCTTTAGGGTCCCCAGAGAGCCCATATGGCTTAAATCATATGAACACCCTTATAATTTGTCGGTATATTCCTTGATTAAGGGGTATTGGGCTCTCTGCGTCCCTACTTGGAGGGTCGGGGGACTTAGTAAGTAGGTAGTAAGTAGACTTATAAGTACCCTAAAAGGGACCCTTATTGGGGTTATGGTACTTATAAGTCCTTAAAATAGCCAGTTACTAAGTCCCCCGACCCTCCAAGTAGAATCCCCTAAACTCCTCTCGCTCACCCCCTGAGGATGGTGAAGGTCACACTCCACTGGGGCGAGCGCTGCGGGCATGGAAGGTGGCTTTTTGGGGGTTTCGGGTTTACACGGTTTTTAGGTTTTAGCGGTTGTTGAGGTTAGGGCTCAGGGCTTATAAGGTTGAGTAAAGGGTTTTTGAGCTTTAAAACGGTTTTGTGGTGCTCGTGGTTTAGGGCTTGCGAGGTCTAGGGCTTTTGGGGTTTAGGGTTTGGGTGATTTTTTTTTTTTTTTTTTTTTTGGGGGGGGGGTCTGTGAGTTCTCCAGGGATGCCTGCAACAAGGGTTCCTGCAAGGGTTCTTTCTGGAGGGGCCCTAGCCCCGACCTAGAGTCTCCATTGTAGTACCTCTTTGGGGTTAACTTTTAGGGTCCTTAATACAAAGTTTTCTTAAACCAAAGAAAGGAACTACAATGGAGACTATAGGTATACTTTTTTTCTAAACCCTAAACCCTGAATCCTTACTTGAGGTTCCCTAAACTCTATATCCTTAAAGGCGTCTAGGAAGGCGGCTCGGGATTCAGTGTTGCTAGGGTTGAGGGTTTTCAAAGGCCTCCAAGGGTGGGATGAAGGTAGGTGGGGTAACCCCAAGATGAGAGTCCTCATATAAGGGTTTAGGGTTTAGGGTTTAGGGGATCCTTAATCTTGCCTACCTTCATCTCATCGTTTGAGGCCTCCAAGGTTGGCGGAAGTGGGCCTTCAAAGGTTTTGACAGGTCTTTCCAGGCTTACTTACTGTTGGGGGTGACCGTAATGCCTAAACTCTAAACCCCAAACCCTAAGCTCTAAACACACAGCCCGAAAATCAACGCTCTGAACCTCATAAACGATAGGGATGATAGGGGAGGTCATTCTGCTTTCTACTTGAACATTGGGCTGGATCCACGTGTTGTTAAGGTTGCATACGACTTGACAGGGTCTGACGGACAGGGTGTGATTTGGGTCAATTTGCGGGGTCCGGCTTTACTATTATATGGGCCAGAATAGACACCCAGACTATCCTCATCGGTTCCGTACTGAGATTTTTGAACCATTTCGTTGCTTCGGGTTTGGGCTGTATGGGTTGAAGGTGTGTGCGATTTGGGGTCCGGTTGTAAGGTCGGGGGGTTTCTTCTGGCCTGTGAGGGCGGTCGAGGGGTTTGGGTGTTGAGGAGTGTAGGTTAGGGACCCCAAAAGCACACAAGCAGAAGCGTTTTATAGGGATATCCCAACCTTGTTGGGCTTCATTATAAGGGGGTTTATATATGGGATATTCCTATCCTACTTTTTTGGGTCCCTAATAGGGTTTGATTCAACAGGGCTCTAGGCTTTGGGACTTGGGGGTTGGAGGTGCTGGGGTAAGGCCGTTGGATTTCGAGCTTTATGCATGTGTTTGGGTGTGTGTTGCAGGGTTTTAGTGTTTCGGGGTTTTGGAGTTTGGGATTCAAGGCGTACACATTGCGCACCAGGAGATGTATAAAGGCCTCGACCGTCGAACAAGGGATCCGCAGGAAGAGCGCAATCCTCCCGAAATCCGGGACCATGCTTTGCAGCTGGGATGTGCGTGGGAGTTTCGGACAACGAAGGACGTCTAACAATGGTTTTGGAACATTCAAAACCCACAGAACCGTCAAAGCTTGCAAGAGGAGTCAAACCTGCTGACGCCAAAGAACCCTAAACCCCAAACCCTGAACCCTGAATCCTAATCCCCTGCCGTAGAAGCACGAACAGCCCGACCCCTGAACCCTACATCCCCGAAGCCCGCAGCCTCAAGCCCCAAGCCCCATTCAAACACAGGAAGCCCAGGACCCGAAAATCTCAAAGCCTAGAATTAACACCCGTTTGAAGCAACTTCAACTTAGAACCCCAAAGGCCTATACCCTGAACTCTGCCATTCCCCACCTCCCATTCCTAAGTGGTTTAGGGCTTAGGGTTCGGGACCCTGAAACCCTGACGTCCTCAAGCCCTAAACCCGTGAACCCTAAAACTTTAAAGCCCTAAACCCTCAACCCTAAAGCCTAAACCCCAACACCCGAAACTACATGAAACCTTAAAGCCCTAAACCCTAATTCGTAGAGCCCTAAATCCCTAAAGCCCTAAACCCTAAGCTGTCAAGTCCTAAAGCCCTAGCCCCTAAACCCTTAAGACCCTCGGCAGGTACCTGCAGCCCGGATCTTGTCCCGGAGCCGCGATCCCAGTGGTGCCAGGGATCATATACTTGGAGGGTCGGGGGATTCATTTTAAGGACTTATAAGTACCATAACCCCAATTAGGGTCCCTTCCTGAGGTACTTGTAAGTCTACTTACTACCTACTTACTAAGTCCCCCGACCCTCCAAGTAGGGCCTTCAAAGCTTGGACCCGCAGAGCCCAATACGCCTTTAGTTGAGGAGTATAATATAGCGTAAACCATAATCTGTATCCCCTTTATCATGTAAGGTATATTCCTTAATTCAGGGGTATTGGTCTCTCCGGGCACTTCGGCTCCAACCCTAAACCCTAAACCTGGGGTTTCTGATCTTGTAGACAGAATAAGCAACCCTGGGAACAAATGTTCAGAACCGTAATGAGGCTTCTCATAGAAGATTTGTGAGGTCTTAAGGAATCAGATTTTGTTTAATCAAGGAATATACCTCGAGTTACAATCGCAAACCTAGTGAACTATGATTTACGGTATGTTCTCCTTGGTTCCTTGATTACGGACGTATGCCTCCAACTGCATCAAGCATCGGGCCCAAACTCACTTGAAGGTATACTTCCTGTTTGAACGGGGTGGCACTTGAGGAAATGTGTTACTTCCCCTCATGGTTCTGTGGAGGTACTTTGTGTTCAACATTGTCGGGGTGAACCTGAAGCCTTAAACCCCACACCCTCCAACCCTTAACCCAGAAACCCTAAACCCTGAACAAGAAACCCTCACGCCTTAAACCCTAAATCCTAGACCTAAAACCTAAATCCCTAAGCCCTAAATCCTAAACCCGAACTCCTGTCTGGGAAGCCCCGGACCGAGGCGGCGCCGATGCACCAAACAGCACTCGCGCTCTGCACTGTGATCCAGATTTGTTTCGGCCCTAGCAGGGGTATAGGGGTTTGGGGCCCACCCTAAACCCTAAACCCTAAACCCTAAAAACTTACTGACTGCCCTTCTCTAGGGTCTGGGGCTTTAGTGCTTTCAGAGGCGGGCTTAGAGGTGTCGGCTCCAGGGCCAAGGGTTCAGGCTTCATCATAGGGATCCTTAGGGGTGTAGGGGGGAGGGGTGTAGGGGGCTATATTTCCTTAAATAGGCCTTATTAGTCCTTATTATGGGCCTTAAGGCCCCCTACCCCCCCCCCCCCCCCCCCCCCCTACACCCCTAAGGATCTCTATGACTTCAGGGTTTTGGAGGGTTCGGTCTTTGAGGCTTTTAGGGCTCGGGCTATGGGTCTTCGGGTGGGTGTCCGCAGAGTTTTTAGGGTTTAGGGTTTAGTTATCTTAAATCTCCGAACAGCCCTTAGAATAGCAAACCTTGTATGTTTAAGGTGGAAGGGGGGTTCTATAGAACTGCAAATCGCAATAGTAACCTAGCATGGTGGAGTTCCGGGTTCGATGAGGGATCCTGTCCAAGCCTTAACCCCAATGGTCCAAGTACCTTTTTTTTTTCCCCAAAAAATCCTAACCTACATAACCACTATCCGAAAACGGAGTACCTAATTATTGGATTTTTTGGGCCCTTGGGGTAAGGCTTTGATGATTTCCGGCCCACGGCTCGCTCTGCGCCCTCTCCAGACCCGAAGACCCTAAGCCCTAAGCGTCTCTAGAGCACCCAAACCGCAAGCTCCAAACCCCCACAAAGCTCTACTTGGAGGTTGAGGGGTAGTTGTAACTGGGGTGAAAAGTTCCGAATATGAGTTATATAAGTATAGTTATTCTACTATAACCCTTGCCTACTTATAGCTAACCATGAACCTCCAAGTAATCCCTACGCCTCACCCGAAGCCCAGCACGCCCAATCGTGAACCTTCAACCCCTGAGCCTGAACCCTGCGACCCATATACCCATACGTTGTGCGAATACTGGTGTCGAAAGTCAGTCATATCTCCGATAGTCTCTATTATATAGTATGGTCGCAGACAGTGTAATCTAACTCCTGTGCGGGTGTAACAAAGCCCTAAACCCTAAACAAAACCCCCAGCACCCTACTCCAATCATCAAGGCCCCCCAATTTCTCCACATCTTGCCGAGACCTTGCAATGGAGCAGATCCCTTATGACCCTAGACCCTAAACCCTAAACCCATTGTACTAAGCCTTACCGACCTCTTTACAGGAACCCTATTCTAACTATTAAGGCCCCTAGATTACCTCCAGAGGTTTCCACCTGAGGAACCTTTGTTGCGGTAGGAACACGGACGGAGTGCGGCTTAAAGCAAGGGATGCCTTGCTAAAGCCCTACCCAGAGAGCCCAATACCCCATAATTAATGACGGAACATACCTTAAAATATAAGGGGATTCATATTATGACTTAAGCTGTAAGGTTGTTTGCCTGCCTACTGCTTGTGGCTCCCATCGCACAGTAGTTATCGTTTTCGGGTGTTTGAATGCTTTGGTCCTAAACCCTAAACCCTAAACCCCTAAACCCTAAACCCTAAACCCTGTTTCCCTGCTTTGGTGGCATGTCCCATCATTGCATGGAGTTGCGAACTCCAGGTAAGCCATGGGAGTCCCACGCCCTGACCCTTTAAAGTAAAAGCCAGAAAGTTGGAATATGATTATCCTAAACCCTTTATGGTAAATTATAGGGTATCCTACCCTGAAACCATATTCCAACTTTCTGGAGTTCCCTTTATGCCATCTGATTCCCCAAAATCGCAGGAACCCTAAACCCTAAAGCATCATTCCATCTTAGTCTTAAACAAACCCTAAGCCAAGCAATGAATCCACCCTAAAGCCTGACACTGCAAGCTCTAGGTTGGATGCCGTGCTGCGCAGCCAACTCGGTAACTTGCAGGATGCGAAGGCACCTTGAAAGCCTAAAGGTTTCATGTAATACAGGGGCCTAAATAATGAATACCAATACTGTTGTGGGAGGGGTCCTTGTTATATGTATGGTCTAGTTCTAACGTACCCCCAAACCCCATTCAAATGATTAAGGGCCCTAGAGTATGTAATTCTGTTTGTTGTAATGTAATTTAAAATGTGCTGCAATAGTTGAACTGTGTACATTCTCATGCAATCGTGTAGCGAAATAATGCAACAAAGCGCTCTTCACGAGAATTCACTGTAACGCCAGCTCAGCTAATGTTATATGCATATGCTGAAGGTCTGTAATGTATGTATATAAGCTCATGCAGTGTGTGTGTGTGTGTGTATGTACAAAGGTACCTATTTATGCATGTATGTGTATGTGATGTGTATATGTATGCGTATGGGTAGGTGTAGATGCAGGTGTATGTGCATATGTCTGTATGTATGTTTGTATCCATGTAACTGTATGTAAGTATGTATGCATGTGTACGTATGCACGCATTTATGGATAGATGGATGGATGGATGTATGGAAGTATGTACGTAAACAGGTTGGTGAGTAGGTAGACAGGCAGGTATAGGTAGGTAGGCTGGTTTGTTTGCATGAATGTGTATGTGTATGTCTAGGTGTAGGTGCACGTGTAGGTGTAGGTGCAGGTGTATATTTATGTACGTATGTGCGTGTGTGTGTGTATGCATGTGTGTATGTACATAACATCGTGTGCACTTGTGCATGTGATGGTGTGTGTTGGCATGTCGTGCTTTGATTATATGGTGTTATGATAGTGGTATGTATGTGAAATGAAGTGCTGCGCGGTGATGTGGCTTGATGATCTGATATTTGATGTTTTGCTTTGCTCTGCTATGCCATGTCTTGCTGTGGCATGCCATGTGCGTTTATATGTCATGCTATGCCATGCTATGCATAACACCCGAGCACCCGAAACCCTAAGTCCAGACCCTTACGCTGGCTTCTTGAGAACCTCAATCACATCCATAAACGGTTTATGGTTTAGGGTTTAGGGTTTAAGACAGGCCACTGCTTCTGTGGACTGCCTGGTGCCGCCGGCATCCTCAGCACACTCTGCCCTGGGGTAAAATAAGCGGCGTACTCTCATATCGACCCCCAAAGCCCCTTACACACATTTTGCAGTTCATGCTGTACTATCAGGGGCGCTGTCTACCACGACCAGTGTCCTTGTGTACTTTTCGTATCTCGGGGTTTCCTGAGTCAATCATTGAGTAACAGGAACAAGGGTGCGTACCCTTATTGTCAAGTATTCAACAAACTTAGCTAAAGCCCCAGAGGCCCAGCACCACAACACCCAAAAGGCCGTATAGACCTGAATCCTAAATTCTAGATTCAAGATCCAAAGCCGTAGAAGTCTAGGCTCGCTGAGAATTGGGGCATCGAATTCACGGCTGATGATCGTGGGGGTGAGTTCATAGGATTTCCAATACTCTTGGTTTAAGACCTATGCTGAGCCGCTCGGTCTTTCTGTGTTGGGTTTAGGGGTTTGTAGCGTTTATACCCTTAGGCGGCCCGTGACCTCAGCCACAGATATCAAGCCACAGTTTGGTCAGCGACCCTCGTGGCAGTCGTCGTTTTCGGAGTGATGCCACCATCCCAACTGTAAAAGTGACTGGGAATAGACTGTTGTGTGTTAAGTTCCTCCTTGTGCCTTTCGCAAGTGTTCGACATTGGCGCAACTTCGCAACAGAAACACCCTGCCACAGGTACCCATGGAACACAACAGAACGGCAATAAATGGATGATGATGGAGACCAAAGCACAGATCCCAAACAACACCGCATGCACCACCCCACAGGCACGGTAGACAAAGAACCCAGCCCGAGCAATAAAATATTCACCACACCACTAGGGAAGCAAGAATACCGCGAGACATACTCAGGACTCAGGGTTACCGTATAGATTTAGTTTTTTCTCCTGGGTTAGTCTTGAAATTGCCCGAGACAGCAACCTTAATTATGCGCCAAATTCGGAGTTTCCGAAAATAGCGGACCCTAATATAGAACCCTAAATAGTAGGATCCTTGTTATAAACAAGGACCCCAAAATAAGGTACCCCTAATTTTCGGAACCTCCCAAATCTCTCCTCAAGCCCTCCTGAGACCCAGGCCATTTTCTCAAGCTCGTCATGTGCCATAGTCTTTACACGCTAAACCTTAATCTCCGAGCCTTGAAAACTGAACCCCCTGGCCTAGACTGAAAAGCTTGCCCAAGCGGAAATACAGGGGGTCGGACTAGTTAATGTGGTACTGTCTTTAGACATTTCCTCCCCCGCTTCTGGCTTTAGGATTCTTTTGACAAGGCTTTAGGGCTTCAAGATTGGAGGGCTGGGATTGCGCAGGGTGCGTTAAGATTGACCATTAACAAACAAGCAAGAAACCAACAACTAATCCGCCGGGCCAAACGACGCATTACAGACTACGGCACGAAAATCTACCGAGCACTGAGCACAACAGTATTCCCTTCAAGTCCCTATATAGCTATGGACTATGGTACAGAGTGCCTTGTTCTGATTGCGAAGGCACTTCTTTCTAGTCAGCCGTAGCCTACCGAGGCCCAACCCCGGGCGCAACAGCACGCTGCTTCACCTCGCAGATCGGCTTGAACGTAGGGGTTTGAAAGTTTCGTGGCTTCGGGTCGATAGGGGATTTTATGTTGAGAGTTTTGAGGTTCATCGTGTTTCTGCTGAGTTTATGTACAAGAGCCCTTGTATTCAACTAACCATTGATATTGGGGGAGCTAAGGAGCCAGGTATGATGATAAACCCAATTATATAAGGAGCTAACGAGCCAAGGGGCCCCCAAAACCACTGCTTAGTCAATCCCTACTTGGAGGTTCATGGTTCGGTTAGTTATAAGTAGGGTTCTAAGTAGCACAACTATAGTTACAACCCATATTAGAGGACTTATAACCCTACTTATAACTACCCACGAACCTCCAAGCAGACCCTAAACCCTATACCCTTATAGAAGCCCTATAGATCCCTTTAAAGGGACCCTTAAAAGGAACCCTTATAACTACCCATGAACCTCCAAGTATAGAGGCCCAGAAAGCCTTCGACTTGGGGGGTTTCTCAACATGCGGGTCAAAGAACTGATAACACCTAAAGCTAGGATGCTCAGTAGTACCCTTATTCCTTTTTTGTAGTCCTAGGTTCCTTATAAAGTTCCCCAATACCAAAAAGAGAGGCCTTTTGATTCCTAGGTTACTGGGTATCCTAGTATAGTCTCCATTGCAGTTCCTTTTTTGGTTAACCATGTTTATGGTTAGGATCCCGTAATATAGTGTTTGGTTAACGAAAAAAGGAACTACAATGGAGACAAAAGGCAGCTTCGGGACCGCAAAGAAGATTAACCGTCTAAACTGTACGAAAACCGTAGGCCCTAGTCTATCTAAACCGTAATCCTCAAGCCCTAAACCCACACTTTTTCAAAAACCCTAAACTCGTAAGGCTCCTATAATCTGTATGATAGAACCCCTATAGTAACCCGTAAAGATCGCCTTCCGTCAGGAACCCTTGCAAGGAGCCCCACTCCAATTACGACGGAGCCAACATGCACCCTAAACTCTAAACCCCAGACCCTAAACCCCTATATCCTAAACCCCTAAGCCCCTAAACCCTAAACCCCTGCAACCCTTATACCCTCGACCCCTACACCCTACCTAGACCCCCCAAAGTAGGTAAAATAATGGCCCAAAACCGAAAAAAGGCTATTATTCCACGGGCCTCCAGTAAAGGGGCTTTTTTTGTTCTTAGAATAGGGTACCCTTAAGGGTTCCTGTCAGAGGGATACATAAAGAATGCTAGTAGGGTGTAGTTTAGGGGCCTTCGTACCTAGGTAAGATCGGGTGTTGGGGATGGGTTATAAGGTCATTATTATGTTGTCGGATGTAGAGTTTAAGTTTAGGGTTTGGGGGCTTGGCCCAGAGAGAAAAAACTGTCCTTCTGCAGCAACTTAAAATATTGAGCTTCGCCGCAGGATTGTGAGGTGTCTTGCTGTAGGCTGTCGAGGAGATGTACCTTCAGACATATCGCGCTCTTGTCAAGTGTCGTCGTTGTTTAGGTTGTGTTTGTAAAGCACATCCCTAAACCCTTAAACCCTACACCCTAAACCCTTAAACCCTAAACACTGAATATCCAGCTTAGACAGATAGGCGGGCCGACAAAAAAAGGTGCTGAACAAAAACACAAGACCCCAAATATCCTTGCCGGCTAAGTTGAACCGTCTGAGTTAGAAGCTGCCCCCACCCTGTAATAGTGGTATAATAGGAATATAATAGGGCCCTAATATAATATTAATATAATATCCTTATGGTCACTATTACAGGGTGGGGGCAGCTTCTAACGTCTGAGCGTCGCGAGGTCCAGGCGAAAATGGAGATCCCCTGGTTCAGAACAGCCTCGTCCTTTTTCATGGTTCCCCCAAAAGAATAAACAGACCGGCTAGTAGACCTTCTTAAATAATTCCTACTAAGGGATACAGGTATAGGGCTCTGTCTATTATTTCTAAAAGGACAAGGGTGGTTCAGAAACTCATGGTCTTTCCCGGGACCCCAAAACTATTCTAGCAGCTTGCTTTCTTCCAGGGTAGGGTTCCATAAGGGTCCCTTTAGACCCCAAAAGTGCGTAGAATAATGTCCTTTTGGCCATTCATTTGCCTACTTTGTGTAGCCCAGGGCCTGAAAATGAACGACCCATCATGTATTTTCGAAGGTACGTAGGTGGTTTATTTATTGGTCAGGGTTTGTACTCCTGTAGTCCCTTGTCAAAATCTCATGCAGCCTTATGGAACATTAGTGATGGCTTTATACAGACCCATATACATCCCCGGTAATCGCGCATTATGACAACGTGTGGGGGATGTCAAGCCCACCCCTCATAAAACCTTGCAAGCCGGAGAAAGCCGTACCATGACACGGTTTGAGATTTGGGGTTTCGGTTGCAGGGTGCAGGCTTCAGGGTTGTTTGATTCGGGGTTTTAAGTCTGCGGGCTTGGAGTTTAGGGTGTCGGGCTTAGGGCGGAAAGCTTTGAAAGCCTTGAGCCCTACTACCAAACCCCGCAACTTCTCTCTGTCGGATCCGAAATACCCACTAGTTCAGCACCGTAAGACTCTAAACCCCTAAACCCCTAAATCCCTAACGAAGCTCGAACACCCTAAAGCCTTAAATCCCAAGCTCTGAGACGACAGAAGTGAAGCTTCCAACGATAAAATAAGGAATAATAATGCACATTTTTAATCCTATCCCAACAATGAACTAGAACCCAAGGCAGCTCTCTTGTCGGAGGAGGGAGAGGAGGAGGTGGGGCCGACAGTGTGCACATGGCATTGCCCTCCCCTAGGACTCAAGACTCTGGGTGTATAATATAGGGGCCTTGATAAGTTTTATCAAGGTTTCGGGGCCCATTATCCTAGAATTAAAATAGGGAACCCCCGAAATAGTATAGGTAATTGCTTCGGCCCCTATATTAGAGCATGTGGGGTTTGACATGGTTGGAGTAAGTTCAGGAACCTCGATCCATGACCGAGCATGGAAGCAAAAGAGCTATTTAGGGTGCTATATCAAGGTCCCCTATTCTTTGGAAACTCCCAGTTGGGGGTTCGGTAATGTAGACGGTCTCAGCTGATACTGTAGCCACCCACACGACACTGCCACCTGCAGACTCAATCAGGGTCGCGAGCTGGCCCGTTGAATCGGAAGGCATGATAACGTGTACCGTAGACGACTTTTTAACAAGTCTTCATTGTCCGAGAAACCATGGATCCCTAAACCCTAAACTTGCATTTTCTGAAATGTCATGGATCCAAAGATTCAGAGCTTGTGATTAAGTCTTCGGGACATCAGAGGGGACAGCAGCGAGGTTTTGTGGGCCAACGCTGCTGCGAGGACGAAGAGTATACACCCCGAGCTGAACCGAAAAACCCGACGCTCTAGACTCTCAGTCCCAACCGCGCCCAGCCCTCCACCCTAAACCAAACTGCCAACCCTAAACCCTGAGCCTAAACCCGAAGCCAGCGCCGAAACCTTAGAAAACCCCGACATCTTCAGTGCAAACGCCAAGCAATACACCCTAAGCCCTATTACTATAGCCAGAAAACCTGAACCCCTACGTAAACCCTAAGCCTCTAACTCCCTAAACCCTACCTATAGTCTCCGTTGAGGTTCCTTTTCAACCAATTTTTATTAAGGATCCTAAAAGGTAACCCAAACAGGAACCACAATGGAGACTACAGGTAACCTTTAAAACCGGCAAGGCCATAGACGTCGTCAGGCTGCTGCTGGCATCCGGCCGGATCCTCAATTTCCCACCTAGTACCCAGAGAGCCCAAGTACCCCTCAACCAGGGAATATACCTTTAATTATACGGGGACGCATAATGATTGATTTAAGCTATATTCCTTGATTAAGGGGCATTGGGCTCTCTGGGGAACTCTACATTAGCCACCGAAAGCCTACTAGGACTTATAAAAAGGAGCCATATCACGGCGCCCTTAAAACGGTAGGTCATCGGCAGTTACGGTAGTGCCTAACACAGCCTGAAAGTCCATACTCCACCATCGTAGTCTTCATAGTCATGCTTTCCCAAATCCGAATCTATTTCTCCAGGCCACTATAATACACGCAAATACTGTGGTTGCGGATAGTTGTATTCTACAGTTTACTATCTTCGGAGAGGCTATGTCAATTCGGTGTCTGTACTCTCAGGGTTGCCTAGACCCTGATTTGTAGCACCCTTTGTCTCCAAGAATGCACACCTTTATAACAGCATAGACACTAAACCCTAATCCCGACAAGCCTTCTGAGCCGTATAGATCTTATAAAACCATTGCATAGTCATGCTTAATATACCCGAAAATGCTCGTACATCTCAAGCACCCACAAAAGCCCTAAGACAGCCACAGGTCCTACATACAAAATTCCCGGCAACAAATCACAGATATATTACACCAAACCCTAAACCCTAAACCCTAAACCCTAAGGCAAACCAAGACAGGAGCCAACGCGGCACGTCCCGATGCCCTTGGAGAGACGCCACTGATGAGTGCCGTACGCCCTAGGCCTCGGAGATACCCCAGTTTGGTGTTCAAGGGCAGGGCTGGGGCTTTCGGGGGTTTAGGGTTTAGGGTTTAGGGTTTAGGGTTTAGGGTCTACCCTACCTTTTTAGGGCCCCCCTAATATGATTTCTTTTATATAAGTCCCTAAAACGGTAGTTTTTTTTTGGGGGGGTTAAGGTAGGGTGAGATGGCTGTGTTTGTCATGTTCGACTCCCATGGCTATGCATGTAAATATATATATATATATATATATATATATATAGACACATACATATAAGATCTATTCGTATGTATTCATACGGTTGATGATATAAATCCTGCATGACCCATAATAAGGAATTCACCATAATTCCCATAGTTTAGGGTCCTTAAGGTAATGCAGGATTTATATCATCAACCGTATGTATGGTGA
Source organism: Symbiodinium sp. CCMP2592 (assembly GCA_905221615.1). Taxonomy (NCBI): domain Eukaryota; class Dinophyceae; order Suessiales; family Symbiodiniaceae; genus Symbiodinium; species Symbiodinium sp. CCMP2592. The sequence continues at coordinate 499,267 of CAJNDT010005958.1, forward strand.
GAATATGTAAGAAGTTTGATCTGGATCAGCAACCATCGCTGTAGTCATTATGGCACCGAGTTCAGCAAGATCACCTAGTTCGTGTGGCGAGTGTTTTGGGTCGATAGTAGGAAGCATGCCTTCGGGTTTAGGGGTTTAGGATTTAAGGGGGTTGCTCTTTGCAGATTTGCCTCTTGAGATTCGTCGGCTTCCAGTGGGGAGACTGCCAAAACCCCAACACCCCAACACCAGTGTATAAAGACTCTAAACCTACCCCAGACCCCAAAACCAGCCTACAAAGACCCTAAACTGCCCTAAACCTTCATGCCAAAACCTTAAACCCGAACCCCAACACCATTCTACTAAAGGCCCTAAACCTTAAACCCGAAGATGCATTCCTTCCTGCACTCTGCACGCAAAGCACAGGCACGGAGGACAGCAGGATCTGCTCCCGGTTCACATCCCAAAAGCAACTGACAGGCCTTCGGTTGTAGGGTTTACCTGGACCCTGAGGAACCTAATTGCCTTTTTAAGGCCCCCTAATATGATTTCTTTATATAGGTCCATAAAAAGGGAGGTTTTGGGGGGATTAAGGTAGGGTGAATTAAGGTCAGAAGTTGATTAGTCTGTGATTAGTGGCTTAAGGTTGAAGGTTTCGGGTTTTGGGTTTATGGTGCGGAATTTGAGCCCAAGATCCGTATCGCGCGCTCCCCGCCGCAGCTGCGCGCTGCCAAGAGCAGTGAAGTTGGGACATGGGTCCTTTCATACTAACGGGGTGGTCGGCATAATTAGGAATCGCAACCCCGTTATAGTCCCTGAAAAATGGTAGTAGTGTCCCCACCCGTTGCAGCCCTTTCAATATATGGTACAATGTAAAAAGCCCTATTCCACTTCACTTGGCCGATTTTATTACCCACCCTGCAGGGAAGTTACCTTCAGAAAACCTTTTTTTTCACCCTCACTCAGACTTCAGATATTATCTCCACAGCCAGTGTGGAAAGCCTTACGGCAACTATTAACTTAAGGAGTGCTTATATGACAGCTTGTGGGAACTCTTCTAGAAGCACTAGCTCAGATTCGTTTTCCACTCTCCGCCCGTGGCTATGGAAGTCGGCGCGGCGGCAGCAGCCGCAGCAGGAGTTCACCTGGCCGGTTGGGCACTTGGTCCTGGGCTTTAGGGTTTTGGGTCTTGTATTTAGGCTTAGGATTAGGGTTTAGGATTTGGGGTTGAGGCAACATGAAATATCTAGGGGTCGGAACAAGTACCAGGTTCCTGCTTGTATTTTCAGGTGCCCCAAAATTATTCGGGCGGGTTTTCTTCCAAGAGACCCTTTCCACAGCCTAAGGTATCTGCTAAGTCTTCTGCTCCTGCTACTGCTACGACTACGACCAGTGCCGCTACTACTACTGCTACTACCACTACTAGCACTACTACTAATACTACTACCACTACTACTACGAATGCTACTGCTGCTGCTACTACTACTGCTACTATTACCACTACTACTACTACTACTACTACTACTACTACTACTACTACTACTACTACTACTACTACTAGTACTAGTACTAGTACTAGTACTAGTAGTACTAGTACTAGTACTGCTACTGCTACTAGTACTACGACGACTACTAGTATTACTGCTGCTACTACTACTACTACTGCTACTACTACTACTACTACTACTCCTACTACTACTACTACTACTACTGCTACTACTACTACCACTTCTACGACGACGACAACAACAACTACTACTACTACTACTACTATTATTACTGCTATGACTACTGCTACGAATGCTAATGCTGCCGCCGCTACTACTACTACTACTACTACTACTACTACTACTACTACTACTACTACTACTACTACTACTACTACTAGCCACCCCCCCTCCTCCTGTTCCATCCGGGCTGGGCAGCGGTAGCTGCTAGGCGCCTTAACTGCGATAGTTGCAGAAGATGCACGGGCTCAGGCTCCTTATCTGTGACAGCTGCAGAAGTTGCAGACGCTCAGTTTCGTTAACTGTCACAGCCGGTGAAGTTGCAGGGGCTCAGGCCCCAAAACTTCCACAGCAGCTGGAGTTGCAAGCTCGACGGGGAAGAAACTGATAAACCCCAGGTGGTCAGATAGTACGAAAACGCTGTAAATACCGTGCAAAACCCAGGTGCTGCCAACAAGGGTTTAACGTTTCTAAAACCTGAAGCGCAACATCTTCTGAACATCAAGAACAAAGATGCCAGCTGTACGTGGGAGGGGCTCGCCAACACCCCTACCCTACCGCCCAACCTCTGCGTAGGAGGGTCTGTTTTTGAAGTGGTGTGTGTGGTGTGTGCGCGCTTGAGTGTGGAAATATTGTTCAGGGTGTCAGCAAAACAGTGTCGTGATCATCCCCGAAGAAGCTTTCCCCCACCCAACTTCGAGTTTTTTTTGCAAACAGTTCCAAAGAGCAAAGTTTAATACGCATAGTCGAGAAGTAGGGGCTCAGAATATGTAACAAAGTCTGACATCACGAAAGTACCGTAAATACCGAGTTAAACGGCTCTTGTGGTGATACTGCTGGGTGTGTTCGCGTAACGCTGCCGTCATCATCCCCCCCCCCCACCCCCCCACCCACCCCCAGAAGCAAGTCCAAAATCAAGAGCCCGAGTTTGCAAACTCGACAAGTCGATTTTTGGGCCTCTTAGGATGATCGCACATGACGAAAGTGCCGTAAACACCGAGTAAAATGGATGTTGTCTTAACATGGTTGAGAGCAAGTGTAGTTGGTAGGGGGGGTGCCTACTACTACGATTACTATTACTACTACTGCTACTACTACTACTACTACTACTACTACTACTACTACTACTACTACTACTACTACTACTCCTGCTGTTGCTGCTGCTGCTGCTGCTGCTACTACCACGACTGCTAGTACTACTACTAGTCCTAGTACTACTACTAGTGTCCAACGATAGAAGTAGTCATCAGAGTAATACTAATGTACAGCCTGATGAAAAGTTGCAGTCAGTTGTAGCAGCAATGATGGTGCGACGGTTTTGGCTATTGAGGTTAGAAGGCTACTGCTTTAGGATCGTAGAATAACCAATGCAGTAGTCGCTAGAAGATAAAGGATTCAGAAAAGCAGCAACAGTCACAGTCAACAGTCCTGTTCTGATTTGCCCGATGATGCTGTTCCAGTTTTGCTGTTGTCGTGGATTTCGGTATGGGGTATTTTGACGTCCTAAACTAGGGCCCCCTCCTGGTGCCCAAGAGTGGCACACACAATTTCAACTAATATTGATCAGAGTCGTATTTACCATTGCTGCATTGGCAGAGTTTTTCAGGGAAGCGTGACAGATGAAATGCCAAAGCGAAGCGGCAAGTTGCTGAAGAGCCGGTCGTTCCCTGCACTAACCCTTAACCCCAAACCTGAACCCAAGTTCTGTAAGGAACCCCTTGCCCCTTTTGAGTAATAATGCCACCTTACAGAAAATAGACGGGGTAATGTTTATTCCTAGAGTTGTATTGATAATGGGGAAGTAGCAGTGATATATCGGTGAAGTGTAGGGGGACCCTAGGAATAATCATCTAATGGGGAAGTAGTAGTGATATATCGGTGAAGTGTAGGGGGGAGTTTAGGAATGATCGTACAATGGGTTGACGGTGGCATTATTACCCAAAAGGGGCAAGGGGGTCCCTAACTTTTTATAGGTTAGCACATGTATACATGGGAGTTTCCGAAAATTAGGGGTACGTTATTTTGGGGCCCTTATCAATAGGATCTTACTAGTTAGAGTACGTACCATATTAGGATCCCCTATTTTCGGAAACTCCCACATGAGTTAAGCAAGGTGTTTTGGAGTTTGCAGGCCCGAGGCAACGCTGAAGACTACTGTCAAGAACAACGACACCGGCAGCAGTCGGTAATGTAGGAACCTGATTAAGGAACCTTGGGCCTTTCTTAGGGTTCCATCTATGAATCCTACTATATTGAGGGTTATAGTCCCAGGGTTTCTTAATCAGGTTCCTACAGTATCCTGCGAAACCCTAAGCCCTAGGAACCCCTTGTACCCAAAATCCTGCAATCGGACTCCCATACACCGCAGGGGTGGGCAATGTGAATCGTGACATTTCCGATTGTAGCACCTGTAGGTGTAGTATAATAACAACCTAACTACCATAAAAAATGGACTTATATAAGCAAACCATAATAAGGAACCCTAAAAAGGTAGGTTCTTTAAGGTCCAGGGACTACCGCATGGCCCGTATTGTCACTCTTCACCATTCCTCAACCATAGAAACCCTAAACCTATCTAAATCCTGACCCTGAACCCTTCGCTGCGCTTTCCAAACCCTACAGGCTACAACCGCGACAATTTCTTCCAGAACTTGCACCTCAGCCAAGCCCGGCGTTTTCAAAAGCAGCAGATCGTGACGTCACAGGCGCTTATAAAGCCCCTTTAAAGCTCTTCTAGATGCCTTCTGACCTCACAAGGAGCCCGAATAGTTTGAGTCTAAACCCTCCAAGCCCTAAACCTGACCACGTACCTGCAGCCTACACGCTCTACGTCATGTTGCCTGTGCACAGTAGCGGCCGAAGGAGCATCAGTCAAGAAATGCACATTGGACCATTTTCAGGACTCCTCGTCCTAGTAGTAGAGGAGGGAACCTTTAACCTTTTCGGGTAGTATCATCCCTATATAATCCCGATACAACCAACAAGGTTGACCTGTAGCTCCCCATGATACTCGACAAGTAGGTTACAGTTTGAGGCGAATTCCTTGTTTCATGTGGGTGGTTGTCAAAATGAGGGTCCCTTTTTGGGTACCCTAAATAATAGGTGCGGTATTATATGAGGGACCCAAAAAGGAATTCTAATTTTGACAACCACCCATGTGTCTTGGGTTCTGTTTCCAGGTGAACGCCGGACCCTGGATGCTGTTGAGTTTTTTTTTAATGGGCCTCGGCGGCCTCGTCACTACAAACCACAATGTAGGAACTTGATTAAGAAACCTTGGCCTTGTAACTCCCATAAAGCAGAATTCATGTAAAGAGCCTCAATAAAACCCCAGGGCTATTTCATTAATCAGAGGTTCCTATATTATGTAAGATGTCAGCCAAAAGTTCGTTGAGGGTTCAAGAGGACCTTGAGCCAGTTTCTAGAAGTGAAGATGCTCTGTGATGTCAGCGGTCAGTCTCTGCAGGCATTCGGTTCCAGGGGTCACGCACACTGACAGTCCGGGGATCCTCGACGCTATCATTCGAAACCCTAAACCCCTAAACCCTGAATCCCCTAAACCCTCAGATGTCGATGTGATCCCGACTCTGTTCTGTGAGGGACAGCTGAAGGTAGATTTTCCTCAGCATTTTTCTCCGTAGCAAAGCGGGGTGTGCTGATAAAGTGTATGCCCTCTTTTGGGTAGGCGAAAGGGGCATCATTGCACTTTAAAAAACCCTAAACCCTAAACCCTAAAACCCTAAACCCTACTTGGAGGGTCGAGGGACTTAGTAAGTAGGTAATAAGTAAACTTATAAGTACCCGAAAAGGGACTCTAATTGGGGTTATGGGACTTATAAGTCCTTAAAATAGCCAGTTACTAAGTCCCCCGACCCTCTAAGTAAGCCAAGAACCCTTAGCCCGGGAATTTGGAATCCACGAGCCTGCGCATCGAAATTTGCAGAGGCGGACCTTTTTCGTGCTGATGTGGAGCAAGCCATTGGGGCCTCCACAGCGGTGCAGGAGGGTTTAGGGATTTAGGGTTTAGGGGGAGGGTTTCAGGGTTTGGCTTTCGGGTTTGGGATTTGCAGAGGTGTTTGGTTCTAAGCTGAAGTCTTGAACCTAAACTGAACCGGCTTTTCCGTAGGGCTTTTCCATCGAGGCCCTATCAGCCCTAAGCCCTCCCTCCACCAGAAACCCCAAAATTTGAATCCAGAAATCCTCAAGCTTTGCGCCACTACATGTGGCCCAAATCACTCAAAGAGGGCCTCTCTCTGAGTTACAAGTGCATCAATCTACCGGACCAGATGCTTTAAAGGTTTTAAACAAAATCCTTTCGAAACCCTCAGGTAGAAAAGCAGGTTCAGATCGAAGACCGGAGACTCGCAATTTTCAGGCCCTGTATGTGGATGCGAATTTGTTTTACGGATCAAACACAAGAACCATGGGAGTCATAGTCCGTTCTGAAAAACCTCTATTATAGCCAACTTGACGATCAGATGCTTCCTTGGCTGTTGCAGGACACAAAAGCCACGACGAAGTCGAACGTGTCGATACATTATGTATCGTAGAATATAGGGACCACCAGGGATTTCGGAAGTACTGCAACATTAGACGGACCTCTATACTGAATGTCTCGTGACTAGTCATGTTTTTGGGCCATTGCATATAACATATAAGACATAAAGGTACATGGGGACGTTTGGGGGTAGTTTAGGATTCGAGATGCTCTTTTTTTTCATATAAGGGTTCCCTGAACAGTGTTCACAGTTTCAACCGGTTCTTTTCGTGGTTCCTTCCTTCAAGGGTTTCTAGGCTCCAAGGTTACACAGCACATACTTATATACTTGGGCTTTGAAGGGGTTCTGAACGGTTTATTATGTGGGGTTTAAGGTTTGTAGTGGTGTATATAGGCCAGGTATACACTCGATGGGTACGCCTTAGGGATCAACTGTTGCAGGACCGTTTAATCGTGGTGCTCCTTGGCAGCTATATCGCTAAGGGCATAAACCCTGGTTTCCTTCTTTTGGAGGGCGGAGGACTGGTGATTTGCGCTTTTTAACACCAGCCAGCAGCGGCACGGGACCCCTAAGTAAGGCATTGGACCGTATACCCCAAAGATGGAACCCTAAACTCCAAACCCCACTTCCTGAACCTTAAGGCCTAACTCGCAAACCTTAGGCCCCAAAGCACGAAACCATACACGACCTCTTCAGGACATCCAGCGACATGAGACCAAAGCCTGCCTTGCCTTCTGAAAGGGAGCTCAAATTGCCCGCGAATTTGTGACTATAAAGTTCTCTACCGAGGCCCAGAACGATGCGACATCCCAGACACGCTAGACCCTACCTAAGCCCCAGGAAGAAATCATAATTATCTGGAACCTTAACAAGGTACTTTTATCGGGCCCAGGTAAACACGAAGCCACCAATCCCCCTGCGTGTCCGTTCCTGCTTCCGGGTCACAATGTGAATCCTGAGAGCATCCCAATCACTAGTTCAAACGACCATAGCCTTTTTCTTGTAGGTTCTTTTTGATATGACTTCTAACATTGAATAAATCGGGACCCTGGAAAAAGTAGGCTTTGGTAGGGCGAGGTAGTTTCGAGTTCCCTCAGTGCTCGCATTCGAAGGCTTTTTGGCGCCAAGACCGTGATATCTAAGTTGCAGTGCAGTTTATAGTTTAGGGTTGAGGGTTCGACCTGTAGGAAGGCTTTCAGAGATGTTTGGGCCAGTGAAGTCCCAAAGGGTCCAAGTATCATTATGGTATATATTCAGATCCCCAAAATACCCTGTAAGTATATACCATAATCATACTTGGACCCTTTGGGAGTCAATGATATCATACCCAGAGATCCCAGTAGCCTTTAATTGTTAATGAAGGAATATCCCTTAACTCATAATGTTAAGGCCCCTATTATTTTAAGGTATATTCCTTAATTAAGGGGTCTAGGGCTCTCTGGGTAACCCTAAACCCTGAGCCCTCAAGCCTAAAGCCTAAAACCTAAACCCTATACCCTAATCCCTAAACCCTAAACCCTAAACCCTAAACCCCACCCCAACAGAAAAAAAAAATAAACCCTGAACCCTGAGGTCGGCACTGCTTCTTGGCGTTTCAGCGCACACGCGTCTCGGACTGCAGAGGGTCCGTTCTTGCGGGGTTCAGGAAGGAGCCCCCCAAAATAGTATAGAGGGTTCCTTTGAAGGGACTTTTTATATAAGGGTTCATTTAAGGGATCTAGAAGTGTTCTGTAAAGGGTTTAGGGTATTTAGGGGTTCCTTATTTTGGGGGCCCTGTAGTAAGCATCCTACGATTTAGGCTTCTATATTAGGGCCCCCTATTTTCGGGAACCCCCAAATAGTATAATAGGTACTTCTTAAGGCTCCTATCTTAAACCCTAAACCCTAATATGGGTCTAAGTTTTGGGCCCCCAGACCCCAACATGCACCAGAAATATGGTGAACATTGGGTACGGCCCCCACTCAGTAATAGTTGAATAATATTCATAATATAGATATATACGGACCTTAATAGTAGCCTTATTATCGACTCTTACTGTATGGGGGCCGTACCTAAGGTGAACATCCTTGTCCGCCAATTCAGCAGCGCACGTCTTTGCAAATGCAGGCCCTTCGTGGCCTTGTCCTAGCACAGGTTCCCAACAACCCGAGGCCAACCAAGGACTTCGTAGTATTTAGAGTTTAGGAACAAGGCTAGCGTCATAAGGTTTACTGTAAACCTCAGAGGACGGGACCATGCTTGACACTACAGCAAGTTGTGAAGCCCGTGGGTTGCCACATTATATTCTTATCACCGTTCTCGCTCTTAGGTGTTATTTGGAGTCGTATGAAACCCTTCAGGCTTGATAAAAGGCAGGACTCAACCAGCTTAGAGCTATATAGTTGGTTCGTAGCACTGATCACCCCTGTACATCCTGAACCCTAAACCATCCTTCAGGCAGGGAAGCCCAGCCTTGCCTGAAAGTTCGAAAATTTTGACCCTAACTCCTAGAACCCCAACCGACTCAGAGCAACCGAACACTCTGAAGCACCTGTTCCAGCTTATGCAACCGTATCGGGTCGCGGTGTCATTCCGGGGGTGGCAAACATGAATATCCTATCCCACATGATCTTTTGGCCGCGGAAGGTTTGGTTTTCACATCTCAGCGACTCGGACGGCAAATGCAGATCTCGATCTCCTTCCTTGAAGACCGAGCTCAGAATATCTGGCAACCCAATAATTTCCCTTGAAGCCCCAAAAGAATGAAACCATAAAGTTTCTAAGCCTCATCCAATTCGCAAGTGCCCTTGTTGGGGGAAAGCCTGAATTTGTTTGTTTGCTTCGGGAAGCCTAGGCTTTATAGTTGTCTTTAACTCGGTTAAACTGCGTTCTGGAGTACTGTACTTCATTAATCTTTTGGTCCACCACCACTATTATGAAATGAGCTTTTGCGGCATGACAGCTGTGTTCCCCTCCGGTTACCTCAAAGCCCAGTAGCTAGTAGTTATGCTGCAACTTCCTATAACTATAACCGCCCCTTACAGGAACTCCCATAGAACCCTTATGCGACTTGAGCCGTATAACCTCTGCATTTATCGTTTCGTCCGCAAAGTCTAGGGAGTGCAGAGTGGCCCAATACCCCTTAATTAAGGAGAAGACCTGAACATATACGGGGCTTATGTTATAAGTTAAGCGGTATTCCTCAATGAAGGTGTTGTCGGGCTTTCTGAGTGCACAAGAAGCGTGTAGTCAGGCTTTAGGGTTTAGGGTCTAGGGTTTACTCGAAGGTTCATGGTTTTTAGATATGGAGTTGTAAATATACCCTTAATTTGGGTTGTAACTGGAGTTATCCTACAAATCTTATTGGCTGTAATTGGCTTTAAACTCAACTTTTCAACTATTGGGGTTCTTATAAGGTAGTCGATTCTGAGAGTTTTAACTTCTATTTCCTTGTGTTTTGGGCCAGTTAGTTATTACCCTAATTATATCTCACCGTATACCATCCTGTTCGCTCCGAAGTCATGAGACAACGCAAACCCAGAGAGCCCAATACCCCTTAATTAAGGAATATAGCTTAAATCATCGTATGAATCCCCTTATAGTTTAAGCTCTATTCCGTCATTAAGGGGTATTGGGCTCTCTGGGAGCTTCGGGCAGGTGCTGTGAGGAAGCATTCAAATCCGGTGGGGGAGTAGTGCATCACCAGCCTTCGGAGATACGTGGTTCTGCCTGGTGAGAGTATGTCGGCGTGGATTCAGGGATCCTAACTGACAAAAAGCAGGGCAAGAAGCCTGCGACCTAAGACGCGGCTGGTGTGACGTTTCCAGCGTCCTCCAGCATCAAGAGGTTTAGGAAAGCTTGTTGGGGTTTAGGGTCTAAAAGACCCTGTACCCTAAACCCTTAAAGACAAACCTAAACCCTAAGCCCTTTAAATCAAAAACCTAAACGCTAAACCCTTAACAAAACCCTAAACCCTAAGCCCTTAAACACAAAATAAGCCCCAAACTAAAAAGGCTGGACCTTGAAGGCTGATTCGCTAAACCTCGGAGCCTTCGAACCAGTGCTCGGTGCGCACGTGTTTTTCACTGCGAAGCGTAAAGCTTAGGAGTCGAGTAGGAAACGTTTAGGGTTTAGGGTTTAGGGTGGGTTTGGGTAGTATAGTTCCTTAGTTCCCCATGATACCCGACAAGTAGCCACAACCCCAGGACCCCCCCAAGGCAGAGCCCTACTAGCGGGTATTTGGGGTATAGTAGAGGGTAGTTTGGGGTCTAGGCCTAGGCCCACGCCACAGAAAGATGATGTTCAAGTCTTTAGGTTATACGCTCGAGTCCGGGATGTCGGTATCATTCGATGCGCTAGGCTAAACGGCACATCCCAAGGAACAGACGACTGAGTTTCTGAACGTTCTGTTCTACCTCACTACCAGCGCCCTTTGGCGTGCATCTTCCAGTCAGCCCCTGACCGAAAGCCTTGTAAAGGAGCTTGAATAATCAGAATTGGGTTTTGGGGTACATTAAACTGTAACCATCTTAAGGAACTCCCATATAGTATCGGTAGTTATTCAGGCCCCTGTATTCAACGTAAATTCTTGCATAGCAGAGTAGAGCAATCATTCCTTAGCTCGAGTTCTCCAGCTTTGCAAATCTTAGCCTTCACGGAGGGAGACACCTTGGAGTTTACGGAATTTGTGGTCAAGTTTTCGGGCGATTTTTCCCGCAAGGTCAACACAAAGTGCGGAAGCAATCCCTATCCCAACAAACTTACCACTCTACCATTCCAAATGCCGGCCGCATGTCGGGTGTAAGCGTAAGTGTAACTGTAACTGCAAGTGTATGCAACTGTAAGTATAAGTCCAGGTGTAAGTGTAAGTCTGCGTGTGCTTGTGCGCATGGAAAGTTCCGAAGCGCAAGATGCAAGAACAAGAAGCGTGCTCATAAATCTTACTGGAATCACTGTGCACATCGTGGTGGCGTCACAGTTTGGATTTTTGGAATACAGTCCATCGTGAACACCATACGAACAGTGGCGGCAGTCGTCCTCATTCGTCCTTGTCGTGATCGCATTGGAGAACCAATAATATTCACGTCGATCAACGATATGGCTAGTAACTCTGACACGCATAAACGCTGACAGCAGGCACTACATCGGCCGCCGCAGTATTAAGATTAGCGAAGGTCTCTTTCCTTTACTTCATGCTCGCGCTCTTCGCATCGATCAGTCGGGCGCCCGAGAGCAGGGCGCAGCGGGATTATGGCCACTTATAAAGGGTTTAGGGCTAAACCAGAAATCCTAAACCCTAGACGCTTAACCCCGAAAACCCAAGCCCTAAACCCAAGTGTGGCTTTTCAGGGTATCTACGCCACATGTTATGTTCCGGTTCAGGCGCAACTAGCCTGAGGTTCAGAGTTTGGGGTTTGCCTTTGATACAAAGAATAGGGATATGACGCCAAGTTTTGTAATGCCAGCACACCAGCCAAAGCTTCACATTACCAACGAGCCCCACACCTGGAACTGTGCCACCAGACCTTTCGTCACAGTTGTTGCATGAAGGGGAATGGATCAAGAAAGCCGTATTTCAATGCTGTTGGATTGGAGGGCATAGTATCGCCGTCAAAGTTCCTTCATGCCCAAAACTCTACATCCCTCACATGATACGTAGAACCTGTAGTAAAGTCTATGCAATCCTCTAGGCGCAAACGTCCTGGCGCGAACGTGCCAGAAGGAGCCCAATGGCTTTGCTAAAGTCTTGCTAATCAGGGTTACAGTTACCATATAAGGCTTTAGGACTTTAGGAGATACTTACAGTGATTTCGAGCGTTTCAATGATGCAAAGAGGGTCTGGCTTTAGGTGCTTTGTTCAAGTGAGTGTGAAGGTGGCTAGTGGTTTCTAAAGGATTCAAGAAAAACTTTCTGAAAGGTTTATGGCACTTCTAGAGGGGTCAACCTGCTAGAGGGGTCACGCAGATTGGCTCGGGGCGTCGTAGTAAGGGTTCCAGGTTTAGGTGTTCGTGGTTTTGGGTTTGGGAAGCATAGGATCTTCGTGGGCTTTCTGATTAGCATGAAGTGGATTGGGACCTGATAACTTCTGTATGTGTTCTCTGCTTTTCGGATCTCGATTGCAGAACCGTAAACGCTGAACCTTTATAGGTTCTAGCAGAGGACTTAACCCTGAAAGCTTGAACTAAAGCTCTAGACCCGGAGCCCGAGACCCTGAACTTGCTAAACCTGAGTTGAGTTGCGGGTTTAGGGTTGAGGGTTTAGGGTTTAGGGTTCCGTAATGTCTACAGAATCCGAGGGCCAAGACAATCGAAAGCATGTGGGTTGTAAGCAAGTAGCAGGAGAGGGAGAAAGGACACTCGCAGACACAAACCATGCACATGTATGTATAACACATATAACACACACACTTATACATGTGTATATATATATATATATATATATATATATATATAAGCAATGTCCGCGCTCTCGCTGACAACATCCCAGCTCGACAAGCACAAGCACTTGCTACAGCAACGTTTGCTCATCTGGACCCGGTCAATAACAACCGAGTACCAGCTGGGATTTCCTTTGTCGCTGATCCTCCAAAGTATCCACTCAAGGATGGTCCTGTGGTGCCAATCTCTACTTTACGAGAAGGCAGGGAACTATTTTCGAGCTTGCTCAACAAAGAAGCGAGCACATTGAGGAGCACTGTAGGCACCATTCTCGGCGACACCAATGCTCAGCCTATGGTAGTCAACGCTGTGAACAGGCTTCTCTTGGGTGCACCAAGAAATCAACCTGCTCCTTTCGGCATGATGCAACGGCTTTTCATCCAAGGTGTCTATCTAGACATCTTCTCAGTGATGAATGCTCCACCGCCTCCTGTTGTTTCCGCAGCTGGTAACCGAGCAAATGTGCTCGTGATGCATCCAAGATGCTACAGGTTCTTTGAGGAACTTGGCGCTTTCTCGCAAGTGCTCTTTTCTGGAGACGACCTCACCATAGAGCAACTTCAATATATAGCTGATGTAGCTGTGGGCGAACCTCAAGTGCACAAGGGAGTCTTCGTACCACCTGTTCTTCCAGCTGTCACTCATGGAGTAAACGTCGCGGCTGGGTCTTTGCAGATCCAACTCACTGCTACAGATGGCCCAGCTTTGAACGACGGCTCTCTTGGTGGTGGTCTTTCCAGCTTGGGCTTTGTTGGCCCCCATGTGGCCCCTCCTGCGGGATAGGGGTTAAAAAAAAATTAAATAAGGATCAAAAAAAAATTAAATAAGGATCAAAAAAAACTTAAATAAGGATCAAAAAAAGACTAAACGGGTATCCGCGACAGGAAGGGGAAAAAGGAAGGAAACAAAGACAGAGAGAGAGAGAGAAGGAAAGAAAGAAAGAACGAAAGAAAGAAAGAAAGGAAGGAAGAAAGAAAGCAAGGAAGAAAGAAAGAAAGAACGAAAAAAAGAACGAAATAAAGAAATAAAGAAACAACGAAAGAAATAAAGAACAAAAGAAAGAAAGAAATACAGAAAGAAAGAAAGAAAGCCATGCAAGAAATAGAGAAATAAGTAAATAAAGAAAGCTAGAAGTAAAGAAAGAAAACAAAATAGATAAGTAAGTAAATAAAGAAAGCTATAAGGAAAGAAAAAGAACACACAAGGAAAGAACCAAAGAGAGTTAGAAACAAAAACAAAACAAGCAATGAAGAAATAACCAAAGAACAAAAACAGAGAAATAAAGAAAGACGGAAGGCCATAAATTAATAAAGAAAAACAGACATAGTTAAAGGAGCAAGAAAGACGCGGCAAATAAAGAAGAACGATACGTAAGACTATCGCTTCAAAGAAATAAACAAAGAAAGAGAGCCATGCAAGAAATAGAGAAATAAGTAAATAAAGAAAGCTATAAGTAAAGAAAGAAAACAAAAATATAGAATTAAGTAAATAAAGAAAGCTATAAAAACTACAACATATTACACCTACAACCACAACGCCAACAACAACACTACTAGCAACAACTACACCACGAAATCCGTCCTAAATGCGAAATTGTAAGGAAAATTTGATTTTCCCGAGGAATAAGCTAGGTAACGTATGTTTTCCTTCGGAAAACCTGAAGAAATGACACAAACGCCGTAGGTAATAGGAAAATAGGCTTTTTCCTAGGAAAAACCAAGGAAAACTTAGAGAAATACAACGGAATCCGTAGGAAAATCGTGTTTTCCACAGGAAAAACCAAGCAAATCCTTAGGAAACGAAAGAAAATCCCTAGGAAAGCAGTGTTATCCCTTGGAAAAATTCAAGAATTGCTGTATCTAAAAAGCAAGAAAGAAAGACAGAAAGAAAGAAAGAACGAGAGAGAGAACGAAAGAACGAAAGCAAAAACAAGAGGAAGAACGAAAGCAAGAACTAAAGAAAGAAACTTAAGGAAATACCACGGAATCCGTAGGAAAATCGTGTTTTCCCGGGCAAAAACCAAGCAAATCCTCAGGAAATGAAAACGAATCCGTATGAAAACAGTGTTTCCCCTGGGAAAAATTCAAAAATTGCTGTATCTAAAGAGGACGAAAGAAAGGAAAACAGAAAGAAAGAAAGATAGAACGAGAGAGAGAACGAAAGAACGAAAGCAAAAACGAAAGAAAGAACGAAACCAAGAACGAACGAAAGAACGAACCAAAGAAAGAACGAAATAAATCAAACCAGAAAGAAAGCAAGAAAGAAAGGAAGGGAGTATGAGATGAACAAAGAAAGAACAACAGAAAGAAAGAAAAGAAATGAACGAGCGAAAGAAAGAAAGAAGTCCAGAATAAAAAAGCAAAGTTGGAAAAGACGAAAGAGAAAGAATATGAAAGAATCACAGAAACAAAGATACAAGCAACAGGATACTACATAGTCCAATCGAATTTACCATAATATCGTAATGTACCGTAACATAATATAGCATAATGTAACCTAATGTTATAAAATATACTACATATTATGTTGTAAATATGCAGACTGTATTGTACTATGTTACAATGTACTACACTATAAACTAAGATGTTGTTTTGTTCTATGTCATCTTCTGTTATATTGTATTGTTGTATATTTTTAGTATGCCATTATATGCTATAAGAAGCAAGGTTCTGTTATGTCAGAAAATGTCACACCATTTTTGTGTTGTCGAACAATCTTATGTCGTTCTTCTGGTTTACTATGTTATATATATTAGGTTAGAACAGCTCAACGGCTGGGAATCTTGTCCACAACAATCTGAATCCAGGTACTTATCTTGGACATCAGGATGAAGGATTTCCACTAACGTATTCAGCGATTCTGCATGAAACAGTGGCAATTGAGCTCCCTTGCACTGGTCAGAACAACACTTTCTTCAATGCGACAGTTCCATCAAATGGTCCAGGTGCAATCAGCGATGTTCGTGTGCAGACTCGGACCGTTGGCATCACCGGTGGCACCACCGTCGTTCAGCCTACAACATCTGGTCAGCGCGGTGGGGTCAAAAAGCGGAAAGTCGAGCTCAACAAAGCCTGACTGATTCAACCAGAGTTGGAACGACTCTTAGTGCCAGCGTTTGGGAAGCTCTCAGACGAGCTGGTGCTCAACTATTTATCAAAGCATTGCGACATAATTCAACCAGAGGGCAGATTAGATGATGGGGCTATGTATTGGGATGATATCTATCGCTCTTTCTCAGCCTTTGAGAAATCACCTCTACGTTGCAGTGTTATGAATGTTTCGTTCAACACCTTCACGACCAAGCAGCAAATGGATTTCTACATCGGCATCCAGAATGAGTTTGACCGAGGCAATTCTACAGATAGCAAGCTGATCAACATGCGGTTGTACGCTCTTCTAGCAGCAGGCATCGAGCTACCACTTTCTCGCTCTCACCTCGCTGCTTGGCATTATGTGCTCTCTCGAGCATCACCGACATGCTCACAGTCTATAATCACAAATGCTCTGTTGTCCATGACAATAGATTCATCTGCCATGCTACTGGGGATACAGCTTGCGAGACATGGCTTCTTTCTTCTGAATTCCTCAGACCAAAAAGACATAGTGACATAGTCAGTCGCGTCAACAAAGCCTTGGTCAAGTCCTCTATACTATTCGGACTCCCCATCGACTATATGTCACTTGCTCATTGTATTAACTTCATCCGCGCGGTTGATAGAGCACCCAATGTATCCGATGAGGCAGATGAGCTTTCGAAGTTGACGCCAGGCAAAGACTTGGTATACTCCGTCAGTTCGCTCACTCCGGGTACGAAGGATGAGATTGTTCATGCTCCTCCTCGTGCGAATGAAGTATTCCTTCTCGAAACAGCTTTGGTTTTATCTGCGTACAGATTCTTCCACATCCACTTCGAAATCTTGTATTCCACGCTGCTTGTCTTTCAGCTCGCATGGAACGTGCTTCCATTTGACGAGTTTGTCAGAACATTCCCAGACAATATCGCCAATGGTGCTGGTGGTGCAGAAGAAATGCTTGTTTACGATGCTGATGGCAATCACGTCAAGGCATCTTCTTCCAAGCATGCTGCTCTCTACCTACCAGGCAGAGTTCAATCTCTGATCGACAAACGTCAAGCTTGGATAGCTAGTACTCGCATTTTTCTGCATTCTAGGCAGCATCTGTTTGGCATATCTGGGTTACCACTTGATGGTATCTCGCCGCGTTGGTTTGCAGCTACTTTCCGCAGTTCAGTGAATGTTGTGACACTAATCGCTGAGGTGTTACGACTCTTCAAAGCTATTGATCTTGAACACTGCGATCCAGGCCCTGGTCAACCTAGTCGTGTTCAGACCTTGAGGGACAACATTTCCCAGGTTTGGGCATTACCTCTCGGTCTTCTAGGCTCTGACGAAAAGATGGAGCCTATGAAGGCTAGGCTACTTATGGTACCGAAACTACTCGAGCAGGCTGTCATCGATAGCCACAGCCTCGGTAAGTCAGAGAAGCGACTAGCTACTCAACAAGCTGGTTCACCACCAACTCCTCAGGCTACACTGACTGGCTATGAGAGGGTCTTGGCAAGCTTCCTGTCTCCGAGGAATGTACCAAGGGATACCCCCTGGATTTAGCCTTCTCAGTGAGGCGACAGCGAGAGTTCAGGTTACACAGCACCATATTTTCCATCGTTCGCGCCCGTTGGTTGAGGGCCTCTTCTTCGCTATTGCTTGGCCTGATTTCAACAGTATACACTCAGTTCCAACAATGGTATCGATATACCTGGCGTTGTTGTGCACAGCGAACATTGGTTCAGACCAGTATGATGAAGGGTTTCGGATCGAGCGTCCCCGTAGACGCATTGCCAGGCCCCAGTGCCGCGTGCACGTCAGAGCCATTGCCATTCATCCCAGCTCTCCGAGCTGGCACAGGCGCCTTCGACGGAAGCGCGCTGTTCTGCGTGCAAGGACACGTCTCCTGAGGTCTCGTGGCCTCCGCCCACATTGTGGGGACCTCTTCTACCTGCAGCAGCACCACTCTGCACCGAGATACCGCGAAGTCAACCCTTCGATGGGAAGGCGAGACTCATGGGGCGGCGGCTCTCACCAGCAACCTGCTGGGTCGTGGCAGCATGCAGACCCGGCAGCAGCCCAGCAGCCATTCGCAGGGCCGTCTGGGAACTGGGGACACTGCCGAGCCAGCAAACGGCACGGGCGACCTTCTGCGATTTGTGCAGCGCCTGGCCAACACTATCCGGAGATCAGAGGGAAAGCTCCGGAAGTGCGAGACGGAGCGGAAAGAGGTGAACGATCAGTGGCAGGCCTACCAGAAGGAGCTGCAGAAGTCTTTCATCCGAGAAAGACCGCGGCACAAGGACATGACTGCGAAGCTCAATGGCGAGTACGAGGAGCTCCTCAAACAGAAGGAGGAGGCGATTGCCGAGCTGCAGGCGATCTTCACCAAGCCCGAGGCGATGCGACAGAGAATGACGGAGGAAGTTCCTCCGGAGGCTATATCCAGGAGTGGGATGCCCGTATGCAGGATGCCGACGACCCATGGGCGGAGTTGCCGAGCCTGCTAGCTGGTGCAGTTGGAAGTGGGACTGCGCTTCGCGAGTCGGCCAGGGAGCAACTGATGCAGGCCCTTGGGGTTCATGCCGCGGGGCCAGTCGGGACAGCAGCACCTACCACGCCTGTGCGACGACGGCCGCCGGACGTGGCACACACGCCTATGAACAAGAAAATGGAAGGGCAGGAGGCAGCCGAGAAGGAGATGGCACCTGCGAACATGGCAGCCTGGAAGCGGCCAACGACCCGCTCAAGATCACGATCACAGGCCCATGGCCCTCGAATGAGCGTCAAGCACCACACTACTGGTCCGGTGCAGACGACCAAGCCTGGGACATTGGCCCAGAAGTTGGAAGAAAAGAGAGCAGCTGCGGCTGCGGAGCCCCCAGGGCCCATCCCGGAGAGGATGAACTCGAACGAGGAGGACATGTTGGGAGCCTTGGGCCAGGGCAACAGGCCGGAGGACCCGGGCGACGAGTAGCAGCATATGAACATGGAGGTGCTGGCTCGGTCTTTGGTGGCTTTTTCGGTGTGTCCACCTACGTGACTACTACGTACTGTGGCTGGCGGAGGTCTACGACCTACCAGCTTGCAGGGAAGAGCTGAGACTGGCATACATCCTTCCTCCAATTATGAGTGTGGGGCATTTTGCCCCCTCGTGGGAATTCCTCCTCCTGTACGGATCGGAGTCGACAATTTTGCTGGGCACGGCCCTTCGGGAGGCCACGACCCATGGCATGCGTGTCAGCCAATCTACGACATTGTTGATGTGATGAATTTGGTATATGAGGGGATGAGGATGAGACCCTGGGATACCTATCTCAACATCTTTGAGGCCACGGTGAGTGCTATGATGACACTGGTGGGCCTCCTTTTGTTTTCGACAGTGACGACCCTTTTGCGCCCTATGACCCGGGCTCGAACCAGGCGATTTCTAGGGCCGACCCCGCAACGAATCTGCATGGTACTTGCAGTTATGGGCCAGGTGCCGCTGGCGAGTGCTGTCCCTGGAAACCAGCTGCACAGGAAGGGCCCAGATCTTGGCCCCAGAACAGATTTGGAATTCTGGGCAAGCGGCCAGCACCCACCACGAGAGCAGCTGGCGAGGGCATATGCTGACTACGTACGGAGCCAGCCAGTTGAACATAGTAGTGGAGAAGCGAGACCTCATGCGGTGCCAGCGGAACTACCAGCGCCCGGAGAAGCCGTGGAGGAGATCGCCACGGTTCACGTTACCATGTGGGTGACGACACCCTATTACGAGGGTGAAGTGGTGGATGCGGAAATGGGCCTCCCAACTACTGTGGAGCGTATGACCTCGACCCTGAAGAACTCGGGCGCTGTGATGCCGGACTACGCGAGCACCTTTGCGCCAGTGACACCCCAGTTGGGAGCTGACTTCGGCAGCTTCATCGCATATCCTGCGTGGCTGCAGGAAACGGATAAGGTTGCCGTTGTCATTGACAGCACAGCCATCAACGGGGGCGTCTTTGGGGCTTACCTGGAGAACCCGGTCACGCGAGAGGATATCTTGATGAACCTTGTCGAGGGATGGCCAGGCCGGGTTTTCAGGTCTTTGCCTTCGGCAGTGAAAGACCTATGAGGACGGGCCGTACCTATACGGCATTCTGTGGAGGGCTGATCAAAATCATGCCGCAGGGGGCTGTGCCAAGGTGGAATGATGAAATTCACGTCCGTTTGGGAGCCCCAGCCAGATGGAACCCGGAAGCAGCCATGCCTTTCCCCCTCCATGGGCTTCATACGGTGTACCATGGGGCAGACGACCAAGTGCTGGAGGAAATCCACTCTGACGATGAGAGGACCTGGAGGTGTCTGCTGAAGAGGCGTTGAGCATTGAGCATGGCGACGCCTGGGTCAGTGTTCCGGGGGAAAGGCTCCTGCATCTGGCCCATCGGGGCCGAAGAGTTTGGGGCCAGGTAGCAGTCCTCGACGGCATCGGCCAGTACCCGCAGACCGAGCCGGTGATTTTCTTGGATCTACGAGGATTGGCATTGTTCCCGCAGTGGACGCAGATCCAAGGAACGATATTTCGTCCGCTGTATTACGAGACACTGGAGATGCCAGACCTGCCTGGCTGGGTCCTTATGGTGTCTGGTGTCAAGCCAAGGGACGACGGTGTCAACATTGAGGTTGCTACTGGAGATGTCCTGGTCTTCTACCTGGAAAAAGAGGCAGGAAATGATGACCACGGCCCGCGGGAAGAGAGCCAAAGTTCGTCTGGAGAAGGTGACCCGGACGATAGAAGTAGTGGCACTCATGCCCTTCCTGACTCCAGCGACCTATCCACTCCAAGCCCTTACGATGGCCCACCACGAGGGCCGCCACCACCAACTCCGGTCAACCAAAGGCCTCGGAGCCGTTCGCCAAGACGGATGAGAGAGAGGACGACAGAGCACCACAAGATCACCTGCCGGCGAGAACGATTGATCTCACTCGCGCGTGCTTGGCCTTCCCACGTGGGTTTGATACATTGTGGCCATTGTTCCGCCCATGGGAGTTATCTTGGATGGCGTGGGACTTCGGAGAGGTCCCTTTCAATGAGGCGGCTCGGCAAGCGATGGCGGCAGCGATCTCGGTGGATGGTATCCTCCCGGAGATTGAACGGCACCCGCCGAAACTCCGTCTCTATATACACTGATGGCTCGGCAAATGAAAAACGGGGTCAAAGTGGGTATGCAGTCATTGTCCTGCTACAAGTCGGGGCTGCCATCGCCCTGATTGGTGTTTTAGGCGGCCGCCTGCTGGGGGCAGATGACGTGCCATGGCCTGTTCAGGGACCTGCTGCATTGGCAGCAGAACAAATAGCTGTGGCTTCGCCCCTGCTGTGGATAGTGCAGGCAAGAGCTGCAATGCCCTGGATGGACTGCACTCTTCATGTGGATTGCCTCGCGGCAGGCAGAGCGACAGTTGGAGCATGGGCACCATACGATGATTTCGCGGTCAAGGTGCACCACCTCGAGCTTATGATCCGAGAGTTGGACGGAATCCACCTGACTGTCGAGCATGTCAAGGGCCATGCTGGCCATGGTTGGAATGAGGTGGCCGATGCTGTGGCCAAGAGCGCGGCGGCAGGTACCCACCACTACGCCCAGCCACCCCCGGAGGCGTGTAGGGCCCTATGCGAAGAGAACCTTGCATGGGTCGGCACGGAACTGGCGGCCATCCGTAGCGGGGCACTTCGTGTCGAGCAGGGACAATGATGTGGTCTGAGCAGCCGTGGAGGCCGTCCCAATTGAGAGCTGAGCAGCTCATCCCGGTACAAGGGGCCACAACGACAGACCCAGGCGAGGCTGTGGGATTCTACATCTCCGCCTGTTCCTTCAATGTCCAAGGGCTGGGCCAACATCATCGCTACTTGGAAGAGCAGTTCGACCACCAGCAGTATAACATCATTATGCTGCAGGAAACACGGTACTGGGGTGTATCCATATGGGTGAGCAAGACTCATGGCCTCCTGCAGCTGGGCAACAAGGCGGTGATCCCGCGGGAGGAGGACATCAGCGTTCGGATCAGCTCCCCCCGGATCCTCGCTGTGGTGGTACGTGTCGGCAAGACCAAGGTGGGTCTGATTTCGGCGCATTGCCCTCATCCCCAACGAACTGCGGAGCGTACAGAGTTTTTGGCGGACTTCCGAAATATCCTGCAGGAACTACGCCATACACAGTGTAATACACAGATCATGGTCTGCGGGATCGACATGAACGGCAGACTGCCCCTGGGACTTGAGGGCACGACGGGGGACCTTGATGAGTTTGACGAGCCGGATGACACTGGTGAATTGTGTGCTGGCATCATGGAGGAAGCCGGAGTGTGGGCACCGACGACGTTCTCCCACATCCACCAAGGTGAGCCTGCCACGCACTGTCATCATACCGGATCGGAAAGCCGCATCGACTATATCCTCCTTGGTGGCCATGCAAAAGTTGATGCTACTCGTAGCAAAGTCAACAGAGAACTTGACAACGGGAGCCCCAATTTGGATCACTGGGCTGTGGAGCTGGCAATGCAAGGCAGGCTGGAGGACCCGACAAGGAGGCCGCGACTCCAAAGGCCCAGGTTCGATCTAGAAAAGATGGAGACTGTGGAGGGCAAGGCAATCATTGCGGCAGCCTGTGCCTCTTTCCCGCAACCAGCATGGGAAGTCCATCCAGACCAGCATTGCCAACAATTTCAAGACCACATGGTTGCCACTTTGCAACAGCATTTTTGCAGACCTGATGTGGGAAACAAGGCCTCGTACATACCAGATGAGGTTTGGCCCCTTCGCCAGCAAAAGCAGCACCTCAAATGGCGAACACGTGGGCGACTACAGGAAAGACTGGAGACGAGGCGACGTGCAATGCAACAATGGAGGGGCGACGCTGCTTGTGACTTTGCTGCCTTTGTTGCGAAGCACACCCTCCTCTACGAGCTGACAGCAGGAGCGATTCAGATTGCCACGAGGCGAATCAGGGACAAGATTGCGGCGGCCAAGGACCGCTTTCTTCGCAGTGTGGCAGCCAACGGGCCACAGTCTGTCACTGCCATCATGCAGAGGGCCAAGCTGGCAGGCATTGGCTCTAAAGCTAAGAAGCCTGTCCGGCCTCCCTGCCGAAGCTGCTGGACCCGACTACTACAGAGGAGGCGACTTCTGCGGCGGATCGTGACCAGATTTGGCTCACCTACTTCGGGGAGCAGGAGGTGGGCAAGATCGTCAGGACTGCTGACTTCCTCTCCATGTCAGCCACCAGCGAGGACAGGGTCAGAGATGATTGGAGTTGGGAGCTACTGCCCAGTGTCACAGACATTGAGGCGGTTTTGAGGTCCACACAGCCGCGGAAGACGGCTGGCCTCGACCTTATACCAAGCGATTTGGTGCGCACGTGTCCCAGTGAGTTTGCCTGTGCGATCCAGCCGCTCTACCTGAAGACGTTGGTTGGTGGGAGGCAACCCCTTCAGTGGCGAGGTGGCATCCTGTATGAGGCCTTCAAGGGTTCTGGTACACAGTGCGACACGGAGGCCCACAGAAGCTTATACATATCAAGCTTCGTGGGTAAAACCCTGCATAAGGTGATGCGATCGAAGATCAACGAGTGCATGGAGAACTTTTTGCACCCGATGCATTGTGGTTCTCGGAAGGGTATGCCCACCCTTTTCCCCTCGCTGTTCGTCATCGAGCACCTCCGCTGGTGTGCCCGGACCAAGCAGAGTGCGGCCATCATCTTTGTCGACACGCGGTCTGCGTATTATAGATTGGTACGTCAGATTGCGACGGGCGACTTGACGGTTGACCGCCAGGTGGAGGCGCTGTTCCATAGATTTGGTTTGGATGGCAGCGATATAGCAGACCTCCGAGACCTCATCCTGAGTGGAGGGATGCTGGGTGAGGCTGGTGTTCCGGATCCCATCAGGGCTGCTGCTTGGGATTTCCATCGGGACTCGTGGTTTACCACGCGGTACTCCAGTGGCGAGGCTATCTGCCGCTCGACAGCAGGCTCCAGACCGGGTGCCTCATGGGCTGACTGCATTTCTGCTGTCATATATGCCCGCATACTCTACCGAGTGCACGAGCAGATGGAGGGTGAATGCATCAACTTCAGCCTTTACTTGGGCATGGCGTCTGGACCCTTTGAGTGCGACCCGTGTGAGAACCCGCAGTCTGTGTGGGACACCACTTGGGCAGACGACAGTGCGTTTGCACTGACGGCTGATGGGGCTGACCAGCTTGCCGTGCGCACTGCGCGGGTGGGCTCCATGGTCATCACGGCCCGAAAGTCGGGCGCACGGGCTGTCCCCGAATTTGAAAACGACACAAGACCAGTGTCCTTATGCGCCTCATTGGACGTGGGTCAACCAAGACACGCCAGCGATGCTTTTCTTCAGGGCGACCAGAGCTACGAATGGAAGACCTGGGCGAAAGCCTTCAGATCGTCCCCTACTACAAGCATCTGGGCTGTATGGTGGATCCGACCATGAAAATGGCGCATGAGAGTCGGCACAGAACGGCGCTGGCCGCCGCAGCCTATAACAAGGCCAAGGACCTCCTCCTGCAGAACAGAGACCTGACTTTGGCCACACGTGGGATGTTGTTTCGCTCGGCTGTGGTGTCCACGTATCACAACCTGGAAGTTTGGATCGCCAAAGGTAAGGCCTGGACTCAAATGAGTGAAGCATTTTCCCGCATTGTGCGGCGCCTCCTCTGCCGCGACATCCCGGGTGACGCGCTCTTCAGGGTGCCGCCTGCGCTTGCTCACTGGGCGACGGATTGTTGGCCCCTGGACCTTTATGCCAGGCGTAGCAGAATCTCTGCCCTGGTATCCTTGGCAAGAAGGGGCCCAGAGGTGCTATGGGCTATGATCCAGCATGAGAAATGCTGGGGCCAGCAGCTGTGCGAAGACCTACGGTGGTTGGTGGCCGGAGATGAAGAATCCTGGCCGGAGGCACAGGCTGCAGCATGGGCACAGTGGTGGCACCTACTTCGAAGCCACCCACAGCGCGTGAAACCGCGGGCACAACGGAAAAATGAGTTGGACTTCACTGCCTACAAGGAGCGTGCAGCAGTGGAAGTTTGTCTGTGGTTGCTATCCAGGGACGTGAAGGAAGGACCGGATGAACTCAGATGCCCTGGACTATGGCGCTGCACAATGTGCAGCAAGACATTTCGCAAGCGAGCAGGGCTGAGCGTGCACTACTTCAAAACACATGGCAGGTGTGCTGAATATCGGCGGTATATCCGGGGAAGCCGCTGCGAATGCTGCGGTACCGAGTACTGGACTACTGGCCGGCTGGAGGACCACCTACGTTCCAGTGTCAAGTGTGTCCGGGCCATAAAGCGTCTTCGGCGACCCAATGCTGAAATTTGTCCGGGATATGGCAGTCGTCATCGCCGACGCCATGAGAATGACCACTACACCCCGGCGCCTCCAAGGCCGGGAGATGGTTTGGACATTGAGGAAATGCAGCCGGAGTGGAGCAGCTGGCAGAAAGATCTGCATGCTGCCATGTGCGAGATCCTCTTGACCCAACCGTTCCCGAACGACGTGGAGGTTCAGCTACGAGGCCAGCTGAAGAAGATCCCACTCTACCCGGAGGAGATACGCGAGGTCGTGGTCTACTTGCGGGCGGAGGTCGACTACATCCACGTGGAGGCTGGCGTGGAGCAATGGACGAACGAGCAGTACAGTGAGATCCACACTGCGCTGCCACGATTGGGCGAGCATCGCGATGAGGACGTGTCGGAGGACCGGCGAGGTCTGGATACCCTCGACAGCTCTGCCGCCTTCAAGGACGCTATGGCCACTTTTGATTGGCGGATGGCGTGTATGAAGTTGAGGACTGAGCACGGGACCCGCAACACCCCACTGTTTCAACTCCCTGCTAGCTGGGAAGCTGTGTGGCAGCAGGAGAGAAGTGGGCTACTGAACATAGCCGTGGTCAAAGATCCTCTAAAGTTGCTTCCCGAGATTTTGCGCGATGTGTGGAGTACAGCCCTCAATGGAGGGAGACCACGACTACAGGCGCCTGACTCCTTTTGGAAGCATCCGGTGGCAGTGCCTTTCTGCCTTTTCCGGGAGCCTCGCATTTCTAATTAGGCAGCGGACACCACTGACAGCATGCAAAAAAGAAAAAAAATATATACACACATGCTTGTACATAACCAGCGGTTTGTGCAGACACACACACACACACACACACACATGTATGCATGTACACATACATATGCGCGAATGTGTGTGCGTATTTATGCTTGAGCAAGTGTGTGTACAGATGTGTGGATATCATGCATTCTGCATCTGACAGTTACCTTGTTCCGGGATCCTCAAAAAGTGACCCTACGACGAGGGCTAGATGTTTGAGTCGCTCATGTTCGTTTACTCCCCGCGATGCATCTCGATACATCCCCCGCATTACCTTGTTATGGACTTATGTACGGAAATCATGGTAAGGAACCCTAAGAAGCTAGGTTCTTAGGGTCTAATGCAAGCCCTGCACCCTGACTCGTGCCCCCATTTAGTAGCAGAGTTGGGTTGTAGGTTAGGTTTCCAAGACAAGTCATGAGTAGTAGGAGTAGTAGTAGTGGTGAAAGTAGTAGTAGTAGTAGTAGTAGTAGTAGTAGTAGTAGTAGTAGTAGTAGTAGTAGTAGCAGGAGTAGTAGTAGTAGTAGTAGTAGCAGTAGCAGTAGCAGTAGCAGTAGTAGCAGTAGCAGTAGTAGTAGTAGCGTAGTAGCAGCAGTAGTAGTAGCAGTAGTAGTAGTAGCAGTAGCAGTAGCAGTAGCAGTAGTAGTAGTAGTAGTAGTAGTAGTAGTAGTAGTAGTAGTGCAGCAGTAGCAGTAGCAGTAGCAGTAGCAGTAGCAGTAGCAGTAGCAGTAGCAGTAGCAGTAGCAGTAGCAGTAGCAGTAGTAGTAGTAGTAGTAGGAGTAGTAGTAGCAGTAGTAGTAGTAGTAGTAGTAGTAGTAGTAGTAGTAGTAGTAGTAGTAGTAGTAGTGTAGTAGCAGCGGTAGTATTGCCTTGGCTCCTGCTTTTGCGACTGGGGCCAACATGGATTGCAGGGACTCACCCGGCATTTTTGTTTGCTATACGACCCAGTCTGGGTTGCGTTTCGAATGAGTTTCTGGGCACTTCGATGGTGCGAGCCATGTTTTTTTTGTACTGAGGCCATGGCCCCTTGCTTGGCCTCTGACTCCCCTAAACCCTAAACTCCTGTTCAGGGTTGTCAAAGGCCGGCCAGGAGTCTAAGGCACCACCCTTGAACTTTCAGGCAGGCTTTGCACCCTGGCCCGTATGCTGGGATCCTAACCGTTCAAATATATGGGAGTTTCCGACATAGGGGACCCTAATATAGTACCCTGAATAGTAGGATCCTTATTAGTAGATGGATCCCTAAATAAGGTACGCCTCATTTGCGGAAAGTCCCATATCGATGACCGTCGTCTGGGTCTGGGCTTCGATTTCAGACATTTTGAGCTATGGCTTCGTCTTCCTCTTGCAATCGAAATACAACTCCGCAGTCTCTCTGTTCCCAGCCCCGAAAAGCCCTAAACCTCGCGCAGGGCTTAGGGATGTTGTTGTCGTTGTGACTGCATGAAGACTTGCACGTATAACGTTGCACAAAACCCCAAGTCATGGGATTCTTAGCTGTTTGTGTTGGGAAGGAGCTGCTCAACCACTGTGTCCGACCGCCATTCGAAGACATGATGAAGGCTGCAGAGGGTCTTTATATAGGGGCCTTGAAAATTGGAATAGGGTTTGGGGGCCCATTACACTATAACTATAGTAAGGCACCCCAAAAATTGTACAGGTAATTACTGAGGCCCCGGCAATAGGGGTCTCCCAAGCAAGGGTTTTATACAAGCTTATGTATGAGGATCAATGACAAAAGGATGCTATAGTTGAGATTGAGGTTTTCCCCAGCCCTTTTGGGGTCATGGCGAGGGTTCTTTCAAAGGAACAGGGATTAAGGATTTCCTGTCGCGTTTGAGGGGTGTTTTGTTTTTTCGGGTGTGTTCGGGCTTAGGGTTTTTGAGGCTGCCGGTTTTTAGAGTGTAGGTTTACGGTTTAGGCTTGGGTTTTTGGCGTGTAGGGTTTCGTGTCTAGGGTTTAGGGTTAGGGTTCAGGGTTTAGCAACCCAGAGGCTCCATGTACCTTTATAGCAGATACTTAAGCCTCAGAGGGGTCCCTATATGGGTACTTTAAGGCCTAACTATATACCATATGGGTACATGGAGCCTTAGGGTAAGGGTTAGGGTTTGTGGCTGCTGGGAGACAGGCAATTCAGAGCCAGTGTTAGGGTTTGGGAGTTAAGGATTGAGGGGTTAGGCTTTTCTGGTTTAGGGTTTAGGGTTTAGGGGTTTTCTTATCTTAGAACCCCTGTAGTACCCGTTACAGTATCTCTTTGACGGACCCTCTAGAGGAAGCCTTTAAGGGAAACAAGTGTTAGGGTTAGGAATTGTTGGGTTTGGAGGGTCTCGTTT
The DNA here is from genome assembly GCA_905221615.1 of Symbiodinium sp. CCMP2592. NCBI lineage: Eukaryota > Dinophyceae > Suessiales > Symbiodiniaceae > Symbiodinium > Symbiodinium sp. CCMP2592. The sequence goes on from CAJNDT010005958.1 coordinate 527,420, forward strand.
TTCAGGACGTAAATGCTACCGGGTCGTGGAGTTGACTCCCGCATGCTTGGAGTTTCGCTCCGACTTTAATTGCTCAGGACGTAGTACAGTGTCTTCATACACATAATCCGCATTACTCTGCTTATGGTTCTTATTGGCGGCAAACTCAACTTTTCAACTTTTGGGGGTCTTAAAAGGTAGTCGATATTGGGTTTTGGGCCTGTGAGGGTCCTGAAAGACCAAATGACCCTTAAAAGTAGGGGCCGCCCTATACCCATAGATTATGACTCCCTATATGGTATATGAACCTTAAACCCTTTTAGTGTTCATTTCGTCCTTAAGGAACGTTGGAAGTCATTTACTGGGGTAACGACAGGGGCTGACCTCATTTGGGTGGTTGTCAAAACTGGGGTCCCTTATTGGGTCCTTCATATAATGCGGCACCTACTATAGGGTACCCAAAAAGGGACCATAATTTTGACAACCACCCATTTGGGTTCTTAAAACCCCTACTTACTAAGCCCCCCTGATCCTTGAGTTGCATTTCGGAGTCTCTGGGCAGCGCTATGCTATAATCCCAGAGATCCCAATACCCCTTAATGAAGGAATATCCCTTAAACCATAATATCAAGGCCCCAAATATTCAAGGTATATTCCTT